>JAVQKC010145557.1:0-10072 GCA_036025475.1 Philypnodon macrostomus | reverse complement strand
CTGACAGAGGGGGTGGCTGCCAGTCTGCGCCTACAGCCCCTCCAACCACCACCACATTCATTCATTCATTCATAGGCAATGTTAAGAAACATGCTTCATTTTAGTTTAGGAATAAATATTATTCTTAAATGCAGTTTCAGACCTAGGATATAATTCAACTAAAATGGACCCATGTATAAAACATCACTGCTTCATTAACATTACCAGTGTTTCAGTGTTCACCTTCTCGTGCTCAAATCTGAAAACATAATTAAAAACATCTAATTCATCATCTCTCTATCCACTCCCTTCCTCTTGTCTCACTATGTGCTCAAGCGCGTTTGTATATATGCAGTCAGTCTGTCCTGAATACACAATCCCACTCATTTGTCTTACACTCCCTCTCTCTCACACACACACATGCAACAACACACACACACAGACACACAGACACACACACACACACACAGACACATGCTCATGGAGGAAACAGGGCTGTGGCTGAGGAGAAGTGACAGTCTCTTCATGGCCGCTGGCTCCGTATTCTCGCAGCGTTGGCCAGCCCCGCTTGTAATGAGGCTGTGGAACGTTCTAGAGTCACACCGATTGAGTTCCCACGACATCGCTTACCGTTTCAGCTCACCCCGAGATCGCCTGGATAAATGTGGCACACACCATCATATACTAAAAATCACCTCCTGTAGTATTATAGTTCATATTCCATTTGTGATAAAGGACAGTCTTTGAATAGTGGTTTTGCAATGGTAGACACACGTTTGTGGTATTAAAGCATTTCTTTCCATCATAATCTTTAATAATACATTTTATTATAACAAAATACTAAAAATACATTGTGACGCAAAAGCTTTTCTTTGAAGGGTCTCATTTTGTGCATGTTAATATTGCACTCTTTTCTGATTGGTTGTATGTTTAATACAGTTGCATTGAATTGGGTTTGCACTACTTCCTGGAAATGTAACTCAAATCAACACAACAGAGGCCAAGGTTCTTTGAATAAAAAATCTGGCCAATAAGGCTAAAAAGCACTGTTGGAGAAGCACATTTGTTTTTTATAGTGTCCTCATTGTCTCTGATCATGTTCATGTATCATGCAAACATCTGGCTAACTAGTGTCACATCTGTAGCCTGAATCATGGCCTATCCAACCTGTGAATGACCATTGTTCATACGGCCTTTTATATCATAAAATATATCATTATCACCTGTATATCAAGCCTATATCTATAGACAAAGTTGTGAAGACACTACTAGTGGATGAGTGTGAAAGTCGGTGATCGTAAATCCTTGATTCTTTATGGCTTTTACATGAGCCTGTGCCATTGATCTTGTTGCAAATATACAAAATGCATGTAGTGTAGCAAAGGCCATAAAGGGCACTGACTGAGTCTTGGTGTTGAGTCGATAACACGAGTGATCAATGACTCCAATCAATGTCTGCAATTTCTCTCCCTGATCACTATTGAATGCAGGTTACGACTGGCGTAGACGTTACCTTGCACCCAACATGGCTCAGTTTGTTGGTAATGTATTTGACATCATTCGTTACTGTAAATAAGTACATTTATTTAGCTGGTTAAATAAAGGTTAAATAAAGCTGTCCCACTGACCAGGAATCTGAAGTTAACATTTACACATTCATTTATTGAGTCAAATATTAATAGTGAATAGACTATTGTTCTGTTAGAAAACATTAGCTCCATCTGCAATTTCAGCAGACTTAGCTTAAAAACATTTAGCTATCAAAAGTCACTAAAACTAGCTAATGAACGGCAAGTTTGTGCTTAAATCCTGGCAGGAAGATCTGGATAGTGGGAGTAGTGGGAGGAGAGGGAGGAGTCCACCTTTTTAAACTGCAGAGATGGTATGAATACCATCTCTGAATTAGTTATGGGTTATTACAGTCATACTTGATCATTTGATTTGGTGAAATAAAGTGGTGACCCCAGCGGCAGTGGTGCAATGGGTAAGCATTCATCCCTGTGCAAGACACTTAACTCACATTTGTGCCATTTGTGTGAATGTGGAGTGAATGAACAATGCAATTGTAAAGTGTTGAGAAAATTGCTATATAAGTCAATGCAGTATTATTATTACAGTCATTCTTTTAAAATGCATGCATGGACTAGAATAAACATCAGTTAAGTATAGGTCTCCACAGTGTCATGAATATAACATCCTATACAGTATTATTTCCATAAGATTACTATGTTGGTCACTATGACACATGGTGTGCTGCAGGGCCATCCCTGGGGATTTTATAACACACTATACATAAATGAATTTCACTGGGAAATGGCCAGAAACACTCTTCCCACAAATGATGATGAATATTATGTATGAGTATTAGGGCCTATGTTTCACAATGCTCATTCAGAGCAGAAACCAATAACAAATCCCCCGGTGCACACAGCCTGAAAAGTAGATTCATTATTTGTAAATGACTGTTCTCTAGGTTGATACATGAGCTATGCAACAGCAAAGCTCCAGCCAGAAAAGTGCAATCCTCGTATCACCGGCCCTATACGTCAGGGTTAGGGTTTTTATTTTGCTGAAAAATGATTTTCCTCAACCAGTGAGGGAGTCTGAGAGAGAGCAAAGGTTATAGTGGATATAGAATAATATGCTATAACATTTCCTCAACTAAAAGTTAAACTCACCATAATTGGATTCATTAGACTTTTCAATTTCAGCAGATAAGATTTATGCTGAACTATTCATGACAGCAAAATGAAACATAATCCACAGTTCGGTGTTTAATATGGTTTTCACTGATAAGCATTTTGTTCAATTCCATCATGTCTCCATTTATGAGCGAGGGACTCAGATATAACACATACTGTATATTTGTTCATTTATACCAAGAATAAATGAACCTATATTTGAACCTTTTAACACCTCAGTAGACCTCAGCTGGTTGGTAATATTCATGGTATATTGTGTGTGTAAATGTTTGCTTGTGGGTGGATGGTAAAGCAGGCTGCAGGGTAAAAGCACAGACTCGCACCATGTTTGAGTCGAACAATGTCGAACAATGTATTCATTTGCTGTTTTTTATTGCACTAAAAAATTAAAGATGCATGACGCCCCCCTTCCCTCTATTACAGTCTCACGAACATTCACAAACCAGGAAGTGTGAGCATAACAAGCAGTGGTCTGGAATGGTCTTTTAGTACTACACTATATTTTTATACAACTAAAAAAATTATAAAAGCTGTGAATGAGGTAATAATCCCCTTAGAATTAAAAAGTTCTACCTGACATTTTTGGCAAACTGTTTTGTTTTTTGTTTTTTTAAACTAATAATATCAAGTGTTTTTGAGTTGTATTCATTTTTTAGCTTTTTATCGGCTATGTAAAAAATATAATGTTCTATCTGTAACATCAAGCCTTTACTTTTTAAAGTGGATTTACTAAAAAGTAGCCAGAACGCAGATAGAACCTTAATTCTACAGGGACAAATTGAGTGCATCCCTGTCCTATGGAAGCACGTGATTGGTTAATAAAAACTTTTAACACAGCCCGCAGAGTTCTGTTATGCTGTATGAGTTATTATTTAAAAAGACATTTTGCAAAAGTTCTGGTAATATAACATTATTGTCTTCTTTATTTGGTTTTGAACTAACCCTAGACTTGCTTTGGACTTATTTGTAACTGAGGAAAACATTTCCACCAATGCCATTACTCTGGGACTCAAAAAGATGAGTATCTACATTAGGGTTTAATGTGGGAATAGGGTTAATATTGTTCTCATCTCATAATGGTGCAGAATCCTTAAAATGTGCCTATTTCAATGAGTAATCGGCCCCAACAGAAAAAAGTCATATCCTAATCTTCTGACTTCAACTGACTTTGATAGTGCTACAGTTATATTTTTGTATTTATTTTAATGATTTTCATTCTGGCCTTTTGAGGTGTGTCATAGATTCCCTCTAATTGGGTTGGAAATAATCCTGTTACACTGTTGAATGCCTAAGCTGCATCAAAAGACAGTGCCATGTCCTTACTTAGGTACACATAGTTAAACACACACCATCACACACATCCACACACTCCCGGGCATCCCGAACAGCTGCTGGATGTTGAAATGTTTACCCAGGACACCAACTACATGAAAGACTAGCCCCTATGTTATGTAAAAGATTCATGATTCATATGGCTGCTAATATTCCACTACATACTATTTTGCATAAAGCCTGCAATCTATATTCAAGGCATGCTATAATAAGCTATGTTAGTCCAAATATTGGTCCAAACTGGAAATTCATGTATGTATTACGGCAATGAAGGTTGGAGAAGATGTTACAATACAACACAATACATAGGCTACATTTCTAATCTAACACATACACATTCTTAGCCACTGTGCAGCTAGCTATATTTGTCTTATTTTGGTCGAAAACATATGAAAAACAAAGCTTGACCCAGTTAACAAATGGATGCTGTGTGTCATTTCATTTATATATTTTCAAGTCTAATTTCAGTTAGAGCAATTACACACCAATCCACCCTATAAAACAGCTCTGTGCCTCATAATGCAGCCCACCGCTAAAAAAAAAACAGACTTGTATCTCTTCAACAATGGGACACATGCTGCACATAAAAAGTGATACAGTGGACCTAAATCGCTACTACTACTGGAGATAGAACTGTATTTGAAAAACCACACAACATACGGTTTAAGTACATACATTTGCCATGTTCATATATACATATGAGGGTGGATACATGTTGGATTATCTAGAACAATAGTCATTATTATTAGCAGATACTGTACATTTCAGTAGTTCATAGCTGATATTATATAGGCACTTTCTTCAGTCTTTCTCCACCCTAACCCTGAATGATGGAATAGCTGGACTTTGAAATAGTTTGACTAAAATATACATGATCGTAGAACTGTATTTACTAATTTACTAAATATACTTTCTCCACTTTTCCCTTTCTGCTAGGCATCACGCCCTATGGGGGTGGGGTTCTGTGATGGTAACCATGGTACCCGGCAGTCGCTATGTTTGCAGCACTCACGCGAGGGAGGACGAGTCCGGGAATGACCGCGAGGAAAGGATTCTAGCCGTGCTGGGAATCATTGGAACCATCCTTAACCTGTTAGTAGTAATCTTCGTCTACATCTACACCTCTGTCACTTAAGACTGTCATCAGACACACTGGCACTGCCCCTGAACTGTACTAGCACTGCCGCCTTCCTCATTAACTATTTAGACACTTTCGGTCCACATCTGGATAGTAGCCATAACAGTAACATGAGACTGTTGGGTGTGGGACTACAGGTGAAAACAACAACAGAGTCATACTGTATCTTCACCTCGATGAAACAGAGGTGACTAGACAGCTTCAGATGACTTTTGACAGTGTATTCACTGCGCCTACAGTCATATATGTACATATATGTTTGAGATGCACAAATGCTGTGTAACGTGTCTCTGGCAACAGCAGATGAGTTTTGTTGATGTATGTTCTATCTATAGTAAATATATTTTAGTAACGACTTCAGTCTTCAACTGCCAGGCCCATTTTCTAACTCGTACTCAGTCAACGAGTGGCATGGAGTGAGCCAAACATTTACCTTGACATATATTTGGTCAAACAAAGTGCTTTTTTTTCTTGTCTCGAAACAAAAAACAAGTTTACATGGAACTGACGTGTTCATACCTGAGCACACCAGAAGAGCGGTTCCTGGCTGTGCTGGGGGTCATTGGTATTGTACTGAACCTTCTCTTGTTGCTTTTTGTCTATGTGTATTCTTCAATATGAACATTTAGCTAACAAGATCTCTTCCAGTAACTATCTGCACTGAAGATAATGATCTTTAACCTGAATTTATTTGTAATTTAATTTCGTTGTTTGATATTTTCTGATGTTTTCCAATATGGCGCGACATGGTATGGATATGTACCATACCAACAGCAAAGCCCTCTCAAGGGAATGTGTGCGTGCCAAAATTTTTGCCTGTTTTTTAGTGTCATGTTTGGGTGATTGGTTGCGCAAGCCAAAAACTGACCAATGTCAAAGAAGTCAACAGAGACAATATACAACCAAGTGAGACCATTCCAACGAAACCCACAACAATGGGACTTAAAAGCGTGAAGAATATCATGCAATACCAGAGTGGATTGTGTGCAAAATGTACAAGCCTTGTACAAAACCTTGCCATCTGGCCTGAAAGCAACAAAGGGACCAAGAACTCCCAGGATTTGAGTTTGAGTGATTTGATAGAGGGACGTCACTGTGGGTATGATATGAAGTTTAAGTTTTGTGAAGCAATGCTAATGTGTGAAGACAAGCTACATTTGATCCTGGTTGCATTCCTCTCTACCAACAAGCTAACTCCAGAAATAACATAGGACACTGATGAGCTTCCATGGTGAATATTATGCATAGTTTGTGCTTCAAGCCAAATGGACAAAAAAAGGGAAAAGACTCCATCAAAAGTAAAAGAACGAATCACAGGTTGAGAATTTATCGTACTATTCCATTCTCAAAAGCCTATCTATTTCCATGATAATTGTATTGTAATCTTCCAGTGTGTATGTATGTGCTTAAGTCTTTTGTTGGAGTGATATGGGCCTTAACATCAAATATTATGGATTATATTAAGTGGTGTTACGTGAATGAAACACATCAGTACACAAAAGGTATTAGCACAGTCTATTTATATCTATTTTTATAAACTATGGGACATTTAGATCCTATGCAGATGTATATGCTTTGTAAAGATAACCACATGCCTGCCATAAACAAAGTGATTACTAATAACCTGTACACTACAATGGATTTTGTATGTAGGGTTTTTCATAATAGTGCACTTACACATTTTTTTTATTTCCAAGTATATACAGCTACTCTTTGGACCTATTTTCATTCAGGGGATTTAACAACCACTAGACTATACTGAGGCGGCTTCCCATTTGTGTAGCCTTGTGTGGGAGGGATTTCACATGAGGTAGCTTATTATACATCTTTTTACTCCCATATCAAGAAATCCAGCCCCAGGAACAACACATTTACTGTCACATCCACTAACTGTACACAGTTTGTTGAGGTAAATTTTTTAGTAAGGTACAAAGTGCTGTGCAAGCAACAGCTAATTTGTCAGATGTGCAATGCCACTGCGTCAGCTGAAGACATGAACATCATCAGTATCAGGACCAAATGCTAACCCCTCCATGAGTTAAACTGTGATCACAGGGGCATGTTCACACTGGACATATCTTCTGCAGTGCATTGAGTTAGGGTCAGAAGCAATGTGGAAAATGCATGTCTGATTTACACTTTACAAACACAAGATTAACAAAAAATAAGCACCTCCACCTTAACTGTTTTAGCTTTTAGCTCAAAGTTGAATCTGACCAATCAGTCTCCTCAAATGTGTTCAGTTCACCTCAGAGGTTCACTTAATATATTATATATACTGTTTCTATTTTGGTCCGAACTAAAACAAGTGAACACACCGAGATTGGACTAACCTCAAGCAGAACTCAATATGCTTTTAAATATTAAGCTGCTGAAGGTATTTTGGGGAATTTTCTAATACACTAACAGCAGACACATTTTTAAGACACCACACTGTATTCAGTATGTTGGCCACTTTGTTGTCCAATGATCATTTTATAAGGTATTGATAGTCTCTTGTTTGGTATTTTTGCCACTGGCTCTTTGTTTGCTGTGGGGCTCTGTTATTAGGTACACCCGCTGACCAATATTATGTTTGTCGGCCACCTGATGGTGCTTAGTTCCACCCTTTTTGATTATGTTGGGTTTTATACTTTTTTATTTGCCACTCCACAACATTATTTTTTCAAACTTCTGCTAACATTTGAGATTAAGACACTAGCAAAAGCTAGTGTCTTAATCCCCCCCACTATTGTATACCTTGTTATGTGAAGCAGAGGAGAGACTCAAGCCTAAAGGGTCAACGTTGGCCATCTGGTGTGTACTTACCCAGCCAACTCCTCAATATACACACTCTCTCTCTCTCCAATACACACTTGAACAATGCATTATCTTTAGTTAAAAGTCTAACACAAATGGCCATAGGGCAAACAGGTGCAGCACAGTACACCTGGGACTGCAGAGATTAGCACCACCCTAGGCTTTAGATGTTACATAATGAACCTAATGTTTATTCCTCTCTGAATTTGACACACACTTTTTTATAATGCATGAGCTGAGATATTTTTTTTTTAGCTTGAGAGCACATACTGATCACAACCCATCTGAGTAAAGCGAGAAAAAAATGTAAAAGAAAAAAAAAATATATATATGGCCAAATTTATTCTATATATTCTTTATTTTATATAGTATGTACGTTTTCAGTATATTTCCCTATACGGAAGATTAGTCAGTGGTGGTGCCTTTTTCACAGGATAATATTAAAGGCATATAAGAGATTTTGTAGATAATTTATGACCACATGCCAGAGAAGATCCATGCTGATTTCTGAATACTGACAACATTCCAGGTGGTAAGGTCAAGCAAACAAAAAATACAACTTAAAGCTTGTTGCAATGACACAAATTTTAATCCAAGTGGAACACACGGTCAGATGAAAACCTTGAGAGTTATTGAACAAATGCTGTGAAATCTGATGTATTTTCATGTAATGTTTATATACAGTAAAATATATATTATGTAAAGCTGTAATGCCAATAAAAATGAAATAGCATCACCTTCATAGAGGCTTTGTACGTCCCATTTGTATGATGGCTTCATATTTTGGTAAATGTCTCCATGGTTCACATGCAGGCCACTAGTTTTGATGACAAATGACAAATACAGTAAATGTTTTATTTCACCACAGTGCAAAGATGATCAATTGGTGTAGTATCCTGAAGTAACCATAAAGTTGACTGGAGTGGCCCCCAGTGTTGTTCATCTCCTCAGCACCTCGATCTTTTTGTGTGGAAGATCTCACATCAACCTCATTTTTATTAGCCGGTATGAATAATCATTAACCAATCACTCAGCATAGTGACAGCAACATTGACTAGCCAAGCTTAAGAGATGTGTGCACATGCATGAAAACTGGGGTGTAAGGTAAAAGACCTGGCAAATGTAACTGCATTGACAATGGTATTACTACAACATAAAAACAAATAAACAACACACAATTAAAATATATAAAAATACATTTAAAAGAAATCGAAAATTGAAAAAAGCTGCACAGCCTGATTTTTTCCCATTGTATTTGAGCAAAAATAATTACTCAATCAATAGTACAGCAATAGTACAGAAGTTATCTGAGAGACCCTCTGTGGGCTGTATTATAAGGGTTTAAAATGAGACTTTGAGACCCTCTGTGGGCTGTATTATAAGGGTTTAAAATGAGACTCTGAGACCCTCTGTGGGTTAAATTATAGACAATATATAAGAGCTTATTTACAGCTAATTTGCTGCTTCTCATTACTCTGATTCTTTTTGGTTTTTGTGAGACCGTGATAGAGGGTTGAGAAGGAGAAAAAGGAGAACTTTCATAGACATTTTTGTCCAAAATCAGGTACTGCAACTTTATTACTTTAGCTTTCTCAGAACTGAACGATTTGAGCCGATTCATTGGCGTTTTTCTGTAAGTTAGCAATGGTAGTGTGACATTTGGCTAATTATTTTTTTCCCCTTGATATATTGGCCCACAACTTCTGAACATGTAGATTCAAGCGTCCTTCACAAGAAATCAGGAAACACTTCATTAAAATAAGATCCACTACTCTGTATTTTTTACTTTGGGTTTGAGCAAAAATAATTCTTTTTTTTTTCAGGGTCACTTGTTTGAACCAATCATATACTTCGACAGGACAGGAGCCATCTTATTGGCCAATACATCCTTCATCTATCAAGAATTGTAATCTATCAGAAAGGAGTTTATTTGATATAGGGTCAGATACACAGTAACATAGACAGTCCCGTGTGAATCATGGCGCTTGTAATGTGAGCTCACTTGCAGTGTTAATTTCATTGACGAATTATTTTCGTCATAGTTTTCGTCAACGACATATTTTTGCGGCCGAAAACGAAACGAAAACTTAACAAAAATTACTTCATGAGGACGAAAACTATG
>JAVQKC010145548.1:0-20791 GCA_036025475.1 Philypnodon macrostomus | reverse complement strand
TGATCCGGCAATTCGTTTTTGAGTTATCGCGTTCACAGCTAGGATCTGCGGACGCGGACGCAGACGAACACCGACGTGATTCCATAATATCGGCGACACGCTGTTTTCGCCGATATAATAAATGGCCTGGAGACGTTATTGTGCTTTGGCGCCCCCTGTTCCTCATGTTGCTTCACAGACTCAATCTATAGCTAACAATAGCTACTCCACTTCTTCTTTTTAACATCTGGTCATCACTTTGATGATCCCTCACATATGTAATAAAATATGCGTAGCTCAAGTTTTATTACACATTTATGATTACAAAAAGGGATTTAGGTCTATAATTAATGAAGAATAACTAGAAATATCAACACACATTTGGATCTTGATTGAAAACTTGCCTGGTGGCTACAGTGGATTGTGGAACATGACTATGGATCCTCTTTCATGGTGACTATAAGGTTGAAGTCACAGAAGTTTAAGTTTTCAAAGTTATTTAAGGTATTCAGATTGAAACAGATCTACAGTTTTTCTACAGTGTGAGTTGTGCATTGGAGTCTTTGTGAAGGTTACAAGATATCAGAGGTGCTCCTCCTGCTCTCTGACCCCTGGTGACCTCTGTTAATGAGAAAAGAAAGACTTACCTGTCTGACCAACTAAATGACCCCATTATATGTAAAAGAAAATGTCCATTGAAGAAGCTAAAATATATAGCCTGGTGATGTGTCAGATCAAATGAAAACAAAGAGACAATAACAGTACATGTTACTATGTACCAGGTAATTTAAAGATTATTTACACCCACAGCATGCTATTATGCAGTTGTATGTTTGTGGTTTTCATGCGTCATAGAAGCTCTCCTTATCAGCCTTTATGTTTTCTGTTAGGTAATGCATACTGCTACGTCAACATTTGTTGTCAAGGATATCCAATTTTAGTAACTATTAAAAATGTGTGAATTCATGATTTATGATGTTGTTATGGAATATGATTTGACCTTGATTTTTTTATTATGATTGTCATAGGATGTTCTGTGAATAACTGCCCAGACTAGTTTTTAGTCATCCTCAACCCAGTAATAGGTGTACATTGAATTAATGGACTGTTCAGACACATGATGTCCTCCATTACCTGAAGGTAAACATGATGCCAGTTGAAGTTGACTCCACCTTCAGCAGTGTACGGTGTATAAAGAAGCTAGACTGTGATTCTCCCTCTCCTTCTCTCGTACTAAGTCTGTCTGAGGACTTTAGTCTGAGATCCGATATCGTCATTTGGAAACCGTGAGCCTAAGAGACAGAGGGCCCTTATCCACACTGCCCTGGGGAGAGCTGGAGCTGCAGCATGTACTCTGCGGGTCTAGAGATCCTGGGCATGATCCTAGCGGTGGCCGGGTGGCTGGGGGTGATGGTGGCCTGTGGGCTGCCCATGTGGAGAGTGGCAGCTTACATCGGGCAGAATATTGTCATATCTCAGGTAATCTGGGAGGGTCTGTGGATGAATTGTTCAGTGCAGAGTACAGGACAGATGCATTGTAAGGTGCATGACTCTATGCTGGGGCTGCCCCTGGACCTGCAGGCAGCCCGGGCCCTGGTCATTGTCTCCCTGGTGCTGTCCATCATTGGCATCTGTATTTCAGTGGCAGGGGCTAAGTGCACTAACTGCAGCCCAGATGTGAACGGTAAACCTCGCCTCATGGTGACAGCTGGAATAACCTTTCTTGTGGCAGGACTGTTGATGCTGGTGGCCGTGTCCTGGACCGCACACGCCATTGTGATGGGCTTCTACGACCCCATGTTGGAGGAGACGGGGAAGAGGGATTTTGGGAACGCTCTGTACTTTGGCTGGGCTGCTTCCTGCCTGCTCATCCTGGGGGGAGCACTGCTCTGCTGCTCCTGCCCCGCCAGGGCGGCCCGGGCACACAGTGGCTCAGTGCCCCCACGGGTCAACTACTCTGCCATCAAGAGTGTGTCAGTCAATGGATACACCAAAAAAGACTATGTTTAAAAAGGACTAACAATGACATGGGACACTGAGAACTGACAACAACATTTAAAGAAAATCAATCGAACCCAAACCCAAACTATTATGGAAGCCAGTGTGAGCATTATTGCATGAATGTTGTAGTTATACAGCTACAATAATTTTCAAATCAATTGTTTATTCATATTGCTGGTTGTATAATTGTTTGATTATTTAAAATACATTTTCCTGTCTCTTTTGTTATAATGAACGGTGTGCTACAGTTGTATTGTGCTGAAAAGAGCTGAACAAATATAAGATGTGAATCTCACAAAGATAAGTTTAAATAATGTTGTTTCAGTGCAACTAAAGACCTTAACAATGGGGGGGCTTGTTTGAAAAGTGCACCCTCTAAGCTTCCATTGTGAGTGAAACTGAGTCAAAGATAAACTGTAAGCCAATGAGGGAAAACACAAAGTGGCTCTATCAACAACAAAGGCCCTTAGTGATCAGGGGGAAGTGGCCTATAAATGCAGAGACACATTTATAGGCCACTAAAGGTGTACAGCAATGTTAGTTAAGGGCATATACTTTTTTTTAATAAACTTTTAGTAAATGTGCCTACATGTTCCGTAGAACTTGATTATGTATAAACTAGAACAGTTTTAGTCATCCTGAAACTACTGATCTCTCCAACTGAACAGGCATTACACAGAATTATACAATGTCAATACTAAGCTAATGGTTAAAAAGGGCATCCAGATGAGGTGGAAAGTCCCCGTGTGAGTAAATGGTCTAGACACAGATCTGTCTTTGTGAGCATGCATATGTACGATGTATTAAAGACAACAGAGAAGAGATAAGAATGCAAACAATAGGCCCATAGGATATACAGACTCATTCTCTGTAAATGATATATGTTTGGGGAGGAACAGGATTAGGCTGTGTTGCTGATTCTGAGGAGGAGGGTGGGCACTGATCACAACCCTAATTAAACTTTTAATGAGTCAAATGATGCTTATGCTTTCTGTTGCAATTTTGAAACTGTATTATTTTAAAATAAACAACTGAAAAATCATGTAAGAAGTATGTCTAGGTCAGTGTTACAATTATCTGAAGAATTTGGTGCCCACAGCTTTCTGTGTTTATTAACTTTTGAGGCAACTGGTGCATTTCAGAGACATTCCATTCCCTCCACTGATAACACAGGGGTGGATACAGTAACAGTGAGCCACAATGAGCAGGGGCCTAGGTCTGATCCTTCAAACGAAATCAAGTTAGGACATACTGTATGTTCAGTTTAATGGGAACAAGTTCAGATAGATGGTCTGGAAATTGATTATCTCAAACTACAAAAGTGGGACCCACTGATCTGGTCACCACAAACAACAAATAAGGAAACATGGGATATACAGTCAGAGGCACTGGCTCTATGAACACTAAATTTGACCAATAATACTAGAAAGCACCCAGAGAGTGCAGACCTCTGTTCAGTCGTTTTTGAGTCGCTTTACATTTTTAATATATATATATATATATGCATGCTGTTCTTTATTTTCTACTATTTTATTGTTGGCATCCAGTCCGGGCAGCAAAGTAAGAATTTCATTGTGCAGGGAAATATGTGCATATGACAATAAACACTTTGAATCTTTGAATCTTGAATCTTTGAATCTCCTTGGCGGAGGTAATAAGGTTCATGTTAAGTACTACAATAAAAAAATAAAACTGAAAAATTGAAAAATTACAATTTTGGAGCTAGCATACGTATACGTAGTTCAGCATAGCTGTAATTCCAACACAATTGTTCTTCAAGAGCAAGATTTAGGACATTCAGGCAGTCAGGCCGTCAAGTGATAATACAGATTACTAATTGTGATTACCATTTTTATTTATACTATACATCTCTGAAAATCACGCAGTAGTTTTCAGTGTTTCTTCTACTTTCAATCATTCACTCCTATCTTTGTGAAGCCTGTTAGCCTTTAACCAGTCCTGACCTCAGATATAGACGTGTTTGCTCTCCCCTCACCCAAACAGGTGTGCAAGCTACCAAGGTTCTGGACGTTCAATCATTAAGCCAGGGTCACCAACGGGCCAAATTTGGACTGTCAAATCAGGTTGAGAAGAAGATCGTTTAAACTCATCTTGGCCAATAACCAAGTGACTCCACCCTCAGTGTTGTAGTAAAAGGCTATGAGCTCTATGAGCTGAAGATAAACCATTTAAGCTCTCAGCTCTGGTCTTCTTGAGTGGTCTTCAACATGCCTTCAGCAGGACTAGAGATACTTGGAGTCACCCTTGCTGTCCTAGGATGGATCTCTGCCATTGTATCCTGCGCTTTACCCATGTGGAGGGTGTCTGCTTTTATTGGGGTGAACATTGTGACTGCTCAGATCACATGGGAGGGCATCTGGATGAACTGTGTGGTCCAAAGCACAGGTCAAATGCAGTGCAAAGTGCATGACTCTATGTTAGCTCTAAGTGGTGATCTCCAGGCAGCACGTGCGCTCACCATCATCTCTGTTGTTCTGGGGATTGTCGGGGTCCTGGTGGCCATTATGGGGGCCAAGTGCACTAACTGTGTGGAGGAAGAGGCTGCAAAGGCTCGGGTGATGATTGCAGCTGGAGTTTGCTTCATAATAGCGTCTTTGATGGAGCTGATTCCTGTGTCCTGGTCGGCCCACAGCATCATCATGGAGTTCTACAACCCTGTGATCCCCGAGGCGCAGAAGAGGGAGATAGGGGCCGCGCTGTATTTGGGATGGGCCGCAACTGCCTTCCTGCTCATTGGTGGGATCATTCTCTGTTCCAGCTGCCCGCCATCACAGCCTGAAAAGAGATATGGGCCTCCATCAAAAATGGTGTATTCTCAAACCAGGTCAGTCGCCGCGAGTTACCCCGAGAGGAGAGACTATGTGTGAATTTACTGGGGTTGATTACACTTCTTCAATTAGACACAAGCAGAGATGGACTGGACATTTTTCTACTTTCACAGTTCTCCAAAATTAGTTTTTTTCTGTTTTTTTTTTACACATCTACATAATGATATTATCTTTAGCTTCAGTTGGTTTAACTTAAGTATTTATGCATTTTTTACTAAATTGTAACACGCTTGTATGCCTGGTTTGACTTTTTATTAAATTAAAGTTATCTTTTACAGCATAAATATTTGTATGTTTCAATTTGTCTTTGTTACAAGACATTTTTATTATGCCATCCATTTTCGCAGGTGCTTTGGATCAGAAAGCTATTTTGTAATGTATGTAAATCAGGGAAAACAAGTGTCCTCATTACATTTAGACTAATCAAGAAATATTACTTATATTATGGAAATATGTATGAGTTGTGCATAATGTACACTGATACAGAAACACATTAATGACCCAGTTTCAAAGCACATGTTAACAGGTGCTCTGAAAGTGCATTCCTGCTGCATTCATTAGTGTCATTACTTTGACGACGGGAAGTCTCAGTCAGTGCACATTCACCTGGCTGTCTCCCATATGCTCTGCTCTGAGAAGAACCACTACTTTGTCTGCTCACCCAGAGCCACTGAACAATGGGTCTGTTTCATGGAGCAGGAGAGAGAGCGAGGCAGGGGAAGGTGGAGGCAGGAGGTGGTTATCAGCTCCAGGTCACAGAGTGCTGTGGGGGAGGGGTGTCTCTGGGAGATGGGCTGATCCCTCCAAAAATTCAAGGGCATTCTGCAGACAGACCAAGTCATTACAGTCCATCAAAGGCACCAGTCCTGCTGAGGGAAAGTCTAAACTACTTAAAAAATAAATGTGACTCATTCTTTTTTTTTACTAATAAAAAAGTTAATTTGCCACAAAAGAGCACACACTTGTTTATGTCTACGATACGGTCAGTATTCTGTTAACGGTACAGCACATTTTTATCCATATCTGTAAACCACCCCATCAAACAGTAACCACAAATACTGATGTACATAGCAGACTATGGTTTAAATAATTACTACACATAACATTAAAGTGAGAGTTGGTGAGTTGTGTTAAAGGTGTTCAAATGTTTGGCAGACATACAGTACAAAGACAAACAAAATTCAGATGTATACAAACTAATGTCAGTAGGATGCTAATGTTACAAACAGTGGGACCAACATCCCTAGTGCACCCCGAAACTGGTACTGTAAAAATACGCAGCATCCATTGCCTTTGAGCTGTAAAAGGCCTCTTTGTGGCCAGACCTATTGTGAGTTTAGCCATGTAAGCTGATAGTTGTCTTCACAACTCAGTAGGTCCTTCCTCCCCTCCGGTGAAGTCAGCTCCTTTAGGGCTCCTCCTCTGCACCTGCCCTGCCTTATAAAGGATACTGTGGTCCAAACGGCAACATCTCTCACAGGTGTGACGCATTTCGTACCATAGAAGAAGACAACAGCATTTCAACATGTCTATAGGCCTGGAGTTGATTGGTATTTCTTTGTGTATTTTAGGATGGATTATTGCTATCCTTGCTTGCGCTCTTCCAATGTGGAGGGTGACAGCCTTTATTGGGAGCAACATTGTAACAGCTCAGATAATATGGGAAGGCCTGTGGATGACCTGTGTGGTCCAAAGCACGGGTCAAATGCAGTGTAAGGTGTACGACTCCATGCTGGCTCTGTCCCAGGACTTACAGGCTGCCCGTGCCCTCACCGTCATCTCCATCCTGCTGGCTATTCTGGCTGTGCTCATTGCTATTGCTGGGGCCAAATGCACAAATTGTATTGATGATGAAGCGTCCAAGGCCAAGGTGATGATCATCTCTGGTGTGTTTTTCATTGTATCAGGCGTCATGCAACTCATCCCTGTCTCCTGGTCGGCCAATACCATCATCAGAGACTTCTACAACCCCTTACTGACCGATGCCCAGAGGAGAGAGCTGGGAGCTGCTCTGTACATTGGGTGGGCAGCCGCAGCACTCCTGATTCTTGGAGGTGGACTTCTGTGCTGCTCCTGCCCGCCACGAGAGACCAGGTACAACCCTTCCCGGATGGCTTATTCAGTGCCAAGGTCTGCAGGAGGCCCTGCTTTAGAGAGAAAAGACTATGTGTGAAATGAGACCCCAAGGAAAAGACACTGTTGAACCTGTCAAAACCTAAACTCCATCCAAAGAGACTGAGTAAAAGACTCCGCAGTGAAGGATGTTTGTGAATTAATGTTATTGTTATGTATTAAACAAAATAACTTTGCTTTACTTATAGAACAATAGCCTGATCAAGCCTTAAAGAAATAACTTTGAACAAAGAGTTATGCACTAATTATTTTTACATGCATAGTTTTGGCTGCCAGAATATATTTTCACCAGTTAAATGAATAACTTCAGTTTTTGGATGTGAAAGAGAGATAAAACCAAACATTCCCATATTTGTATCTTGTAAATATTTCATGTTTTTTTCCTTTGTTTTTTAAGTATTGTACTCATTGAAAAAGACTGTAACAGTCTTAGTGCACTGTGTTAACTGTAACATGGCAAAGGATACATTTATTTCTTGTCAAGTGTGCATTTGTATTTTATGTTGAAAATTGTTTTGTAATAAACTATTGTCTTTTTCACAAATATGTTCTTAATCTTTTACTCTGCCACAAATCACATGTTTTACGGACACCATTGTGACTCAGTTAAATGACGTGCTGTATGTAATCTATCCAAGCACCTTTGTAAGATTAGCCTGTCATCTAATGCCAGGTGCTACCTGACCACACGCTGACAATTTAACCACATATGCTCTGAACAATTAGCCACAAGATCAGTTACCTGCACAGGTGAGAAGTGAGCAGCACTGAGTCAGATGGTACACCTGAATTATTATTATTATGTATATTTAAGATATATGAACGTAGCAGTCTTTGTTGTGGTACAAACGTGTTAAATCATCCTTAAATTCAATTTTAAACTCTTTTATTAATTTACACATTGGTGCAACTAAAATTTGATTTTATAATTATGGCCCAAAGAATTCAGAACTTGATGTCTGTTAAGTATAAAAATGCTGTGGTTTTAACATCTGAATAAATACAATACCTTCAGTACAAAGGTTACATTAATAGTAAATGAACACTTCATAGTAAATATGGGACACTATCACTTTACAGTCCATCCTGTTTGTCACCCATTTGATTACTGGTGCAAAGTTTTCAAATGGTCTTTGGCTAACTGTATATACATTTGATAACTACTGTGTGAAAGTGTCCTTTGGCAAATGAAAATGAGCTGTACACATACATTTTGGTATTGGTGTTAATTAATGTGCATTGTCTCTTTTAAATAAATAAATAAATCTAGAACCAAATAAACAGAGTGAAACAATGGCTGAGTATGGCTCCTGTTCTCAGAAAAGCATGACAGAGCATCATAGTGACCGAGCATGTTTCTTGTATGCTGTTCCAGTCAGTGGTTGAACACCCTCAGGCATGTTGGGACTCTGGGAATCATTCACTTAAAACAACCACAGTTTAGCCTGCACATCTGCAATATCCAATCAAGGATCAGTACAAGGCAAATGATATACAGACTTGTTCTACATATATTTTCTATATAGGCTTATGTGATACCATAGATTAATATAGGATTTGGGTTTTATAATACAATATCTATATTTATATATTTAGTCATTTGTTATAATCCCGAGATATTTAAGTGGTTAAAACAAGAAAACAATATTTTTTCCCGAAATCCCGAGATGAAAATCTTAGGAAAACAATTTTTTTTTTTAAAGTTGCAATGTAAATTTTCTTAGGACCATACATAACCATAAAGCATTCTTGATTTCTATTTAATCTTTACCTATACACACTTTCTCACACTTTATTTTATCTAAACAAATGAATTACCACTGAACACAATTTTAATAAAAGAACATAGCATTATCATTTTTTTTTTTTAAATACTGCAAGTATATATTTTATATAGGCCAGCTTAGGCCTATGAGAAAAAAGAAAGTAGTAATGGTGGAGTCAGAGCTACTCCCAGTCATGCTCTGATGGTGCTGGCCAAATGCTGATCACATGACCGATACTGCGAAATGTGAAGGGCACACAGGTTGCTTAGTACCCGAAGTCAGAGGGAAAAAAAGCAGAAACCCTCTCTCCCCCACCACATGTGTTCAGAGAGTGGGAACAGAAACTTATTCAACTTTCTAACCTAGCAGAGAAATCCGATCAGAAGTATTGAGAAAATGTGCAGTTTTAATATAAAATCGGATGTAAAACTACTCTTTCTGAATAAAGGAAAAAAGCCTACTATTTAGGTAAAAAGGTACTTTGAAGTGACAAGAGATGTATACATCAAAAGTCCATCTGGAAATATGTCTGTAGTGGTTTATTCTTTTTTTGCATAATACTCCAAATTTTACTTATTCAAATGAACAATAAATACTTAAAATAATAAGTAAATAAAATAAAACAAATATGTACACTGCCATCTAGTGGCGTCACAACACTATGAACTAGCTGCACGCCACAGGTTCTAGGTAATATATGATTGAGAGTTAAGAAAACATCTTTCATTGAAAAACAATTTAAAAAAAATATTTTTCTATTAAATCACTTTATAGACAATCATTTATACATATTTAAATGCATGTTGATCATGAAGCATTATGTATGTTTGAAAATATAAGGTTAATTTTGTGATTCCAGTTCAGATTAGTGCTTAAGAAGTAACTAGCTTACTAAAACAGTAAGAGTTGTGTTTTCAGTATACTCTCTCTGTTTTTATTATAGTATTATATCAGTGTCAAATAAAGAATTAAGCCAAAATCTAAGTAGGTTTGTGTGTTTTTATTTCCACGACTATAATGACGATAAATCAATAATAAATTATAAACAAACTGGGGGAATTTATAACATCCAACATGATTGCACTCAATGTTATAAAGTTAGACAAAATAAAAATGGACTTAACAATTTCATCATCAGACTTATATTATTGCCAGAGTAGAAGACAGACAAATAACAAATGGAAATAAGGAATAGTCTCAAAATGTTTCTTCTAGAACATTTACAGGAGTGCAATAATACTCTGAGTTTTCGTCTTCATAGATGATGGCCATGATCTCTCCAGAATGTGTGGCTACATTGGTTTGGAGGAAAGCCTAAAGAACAACAAACTACGTCACAACAAGCAATGTGAAATAAGGTTTTGCAGGTTTTTTTGAATGACTTTTATAAGATATATTCATGTTTACCCTCTCGAGAAGCTGTAGTCTCTCCTCATACAGTAGATTGTTCTGCCTCAGCTGACTGACCGTCTGCTCCAGTCCCTGCAGTTTGTCCAGTTGCCTGCGGTGGCGCTGCTGCAGCACCTCCACCTTGTTCTGCAGCTCTACCACTACCAGTTCCAACTGCTCCTTACTCAAACTGTTTTTGTGGTAACTGTTTCCAGATTTAAGTAAATCAACAAATGACAGATTAATAACTGTATTTTACACGTGAAGTTATATGATACAACACAAAGTTTATCAAGTAGCATTATTTTACTTTTTTGCATGTGTTTTGGAAAAGATCTAGTTATAACACATTTATGGTTAATATGCTCTATACATGTGAGTTTTGTTACTTACAGGTGTTATTGCAAAAGAGTGTAACAGCCACTTTAAAGCAGCCATATTGGTAAACATCTTCTGTGTCTAATACCCACCAGTGCTCCATCTGTTGCTGGTATTCAAAGCCGGTGTTATTATCCCCGAATTCATCACCGTCTTCCTCATCTGTGTCTTGACCCGTTGACTCTGAACTCTGAACATGCTTGGACACTATCGGCAGAGTGGAGGTGATAGGCTTGGAGCTCAAAGCTGATGAGAGAATAGTTTCCGGTAAGACTGTCAACTGTGTAGAAAACGCGCTGGGTAAAACTTCAAAGTAGGCAACGTCTTGAGCTTGATGGTCTTCCTGGACATTGTAGAAGTCCTCTGTAGTGAAAGTTAAATCTTCAAAACTGAGAGAGCCCTCCTTTGCACCACTGAGTCTGGTCTGATTCACCTCCATTCCTTCTGCTAATTCGAATGTTGTAAAGCTCTCTTGGTCTTCAGATGCCAGTACCATCTCTATGTTGCCCCCAATTGCACTAAAATCCTCTGCAGTATGTAATAATGTTAACTGGAAATTCATTTCTGTTATGGGATGGTCTTTTGATGCTAGATTGCCAGTCTGAATTGAAGAGTTAAGGTCTCCAGACTCACACTGTTTGCCTAAGTCACTGAGTATATCTGTGGAACAGCTTTCCACTGGATCATCATCTTCCTCTTTGCTGCATTGTGGCTCCTTCACGCTTTGATTATCGTTTGTCCGAAGCCCCGTGCTTTCACTTTCCACTGTAAATCTCTCTTTCTAGGACACAAAAAATAAGTGTCATAATAAAATGATTGCGCTAAGGAAGATTCTTAGTCCATGTTTCACTGAAGAATCATTTAGATTGAGACTGATTACTTTATAGGAAGAAGTAGGAGTAGAAATAGGCTATTTATATCATATAGGGCTACCTGGAAAAGTGTTGGCACTGCATTGTTCTCGAGGTAGCGGATGCCCCAGCGGACTTTGAAGTTTGAAGGTGTAAAATGTTTATGGCAGATGTACTGGTGTCGAGAGGGGGTCCAATGATTACGCCCCATGTTCCTCAGCCACAGATGAAGTCTCGCAGGGTCATGAAGAGGAAACCTAAAACACAACACACTGTCTTAGCATGTTAACATTCAAGACTCAAGTTGTTAAAATAGCCAAGCTTAACTTTTAACAATCTGAACCTTACCCTTCTGTCACACAAATAACAAAAGACACACACCCTCATTTCACCTGTTGCCTACTCAAGTTTATAAACGCTGTAGGGCCTCCAACAAGCTAAGAAATTAGATCTTAATTTAGATTTAAATAATTGTTATGTCTGATTTAACGCATTGGTATATATTGGTGATTATTCTATGTCACATACTGTCCTAGCCTGCATGAGATCATCACATAACTATAAATGCTCACTATTGAGAAATACTATAAGAAATCTCTTTAAGAAGCATGATCCAAATGTAATCATCTTGACGGTACAAAATCGTGAGGTAGCCATATCTGATCCAATGCTACTTAATGTAGGCTATGCTTGAATTTCAGCAGCACCGAGACGAGAAGAAAAGTAATTAACCTACTTGTAGAAGTTCTTTCTATCTCCAGGCATCCTCCTGCAGTGTGGCACTGAGCAGTATTTGGGCATCTCGGGTGGCTCCTGTTGAAGTTGCTACTCTCAGGGGCAAACGCTTCTCAACAAGGTGAAACGTGGGTGAAAGTTGTGCTGTGTTGTCAAATAGCGGCGCATAGTTGACGAACCACGATCAGCTGTTGATAGTGGTGACGTCACATGCGTGCGACGGCTCGAGCAAAATAAATAAATAAAAGAAATAAAAGAACCCAAATGTACCTTCTGTGAAAACTAAACGGAAACATTAATTTATGTATTTTAGGGTTGTTGGTGCAGATTTCAAAGATGATTTGATGAGTTTACGTAGGTACGTTTTACAATCATTAATCACAAGTTCAAAAATGTAAACCCTGCTTGAAAGCTTTATTTGAATATGATTGTTCTATTGAAACCGTAACATTTTGTAATAATCAGAAAGGTGACTGCTTTGAATGTTCATGAAAAACTGATGTCGTTTTTTATTTATTCAAAATTGAGTTATTAATTTTTACTCTGAGATGAGTCTCAATGTTTTTCCTTGTAAGTTTGTTTATTAATAAAAAGGTTACAAAAATGAAATAAAATATCACATGTATGCTTTTATGATTATTAATGGACCGTTTATGATTATCCATGATCTCGACACTGACAGAATCAATTACCTAAAATATTAAGGTATACAAAGAAATAAGAAACAGTGTCTAAAATCACTTCACTTATTTTTTTATTCAATATTTTTTCCCCAAACATTACACGTAATCTTTAAATGATACAGTATATATATATACATACACAACAGTGTATTTTTCATCTAAAAAGAGGGCCATTGGACAATGCAGCTGTGCGTTTCAAGACAGGGGTTGCATTTTGGACGTTTGTGTACTGAAGAAATCCACATGTGAGCAAAGTCACCAGTAATCAAATATGTATTGTAGACTAAAGCTAGTTTAGAGAGTAGACTGTGCAGGAGCTGCCTGGTGAGTGGAGCAATTATGTTCAATGATGCAATTATGGAGAGCAGCAGTACCTTCCTCGGAGGAACCAGTACAACAGTGCAAATCAAATGTTACTGGCTACAAAGCTCACCCAGTAAACACCAATAATGGCAGACAGCACCTTGAGTGGAACCAGTTTGACTTTCTATTTCAGAACAAGGTCATACATGCCAACAGTTACGGCAAAATAAAGGTCAATACTGTACGATGATTTGAAAGGTAGTGAAAAACAAGCTTCTCCTAAACCATTTCACATAGATCTAACCTGTGTACACAGGCCAACAGTACACTAGGCTTCAGCCACTCTTTGCTAAAACCGAACAATCATTATCACCTCAGTTCTTTGGTACATGACAGCTGGTTCATTCACCTACCAATGGTGCACATGAGAAGACACATGAACATTTCAAACATGATTGTTTCCAGTTGTAACCAATATAAAGGAACATACTTCGATAGACTAAGAGATCTCTTTCCATGTGAACTACAGCACGTTTGTGCTTACAGCTAGCATTAATTCGTCACTGAAAGAGATCTCTTAGACCCTGCAAGAACAACAGTATCTCTGGACACTGGAAGGAGTGAGGCGGCTGGGATGGTTCATGATGGGAGGACGTCATTGTCACAGACAAACTACATCATCCCCAACTGCATTAATGTGTTGGCGTACGCCATGGGCTTGACATTCGGATGAGGCTATAAAGAAATATTGGGGAAAAAAAAAATCACATCAAAATTGTTTATATACACCTAATAAATGAATCATTAACTATTATTTAATAAATAATCAAAATAGGCAGCAGGTTACTAACCACAGCTGTGAACTGGTGAAATTCTGGCTTGAGATCAGATCCCCTGAGATGGATATAAGCTCCTTTGTTTCCCATCTGATCACTGGAGAAACACAAACATACTTTAGGGAAGCCTAGCCTTTCTAATACTGTGTAAAACTAATAAATTAGCCGACAGGTGTACCCACCAGTAGTTGGGTGCTGAAAACACGGTGATGCACTTTCCTGAGTGAGTGACTTCGTATCCCTCCGCCTTGACTTCGTGACTACGCACAATATAGTCCAACTTGTTTTGTTCCAGGAAGCGCTCTGTTACGTCTGGTCCAAATTGACAGCTGACTCCCCGTTTACTGATCGAACGGCCATTCTGTATACACAATGTTAGGTGTGAGCGTTGTACCAAAAATAGTAGCCATTTATTTAAATATTTAAAGTATGCTGCGACAGTGGGTTTGCACCTGTGGTTGTGGATCTGACCAAAGGAGGTCACACATGGGCCCTGTGGACATATGTTCAGAAAAGGTATTTTTTGTTTTTAAAAAGGACAGTTTACGGTTACAGAAACATAATTTAAATACGATCAGTTCACCTGAGTCTGGGGGCTGCCGGTTTCTTTCGATTTTCCTGACATCTTCCAATGTCACTCCATCTTCACTAAAGAGTCCACCGTGCATTACCTTAAAACAAGTAAATCAATTTGACCTCTTTACACGTTTGTTCATTGCACACCAACTGATATAACAAGGTATCTATTTTTTTTATTGAGTCTACATTTATTTGATATAAAAAATATTCGGTAAAAGGTGAGTCTACATTTATTTGATATAAAAATTAACCTTTTACCGAATATTGTTATGACCAATATAAGACCAAACATCCTGCCATTATTCTATGTACTTTTCTTAAGAAATAATTAATGCTTTTTGCAAAAAAAGGTACATTTAAATACAGTATTAATTTAATGTGTAGTGTAAAATGTGCTTACCAATACTTTGTTGTTAATACACTGTGCTAGAGGCAGCCACTGGAAGACCTCGCTGAAGAGCTGGAACATCTGGGCTGTGAACTTGGCTTTGACCTCGCCTTCAAATCCATACATCTGGTTCATGTTGTCTGTCTCATGGTTACCTGCAAGTCAAAGCGGTTAGTTACAGTATGCCTAGTACATATTTTTATCAAGCGTGAGAGTGGAAATTGCACTCACCTCTTAGCAAGTAGAAGTTGTCTGGATAGAGGAGCTTAAAGCCAAAGAGTGTTAAAATGACTTCAAGTGAAAAAGATCCACGATCTACAAAGTCTCCATTAAACAGCTATAATCATTGGGTTAAGAAATATAACACATTATAACTGGGTTGTTTTATAAGCGCCTTTGTGAACACAGAACATGTGCTTATCACACTGTAAAGGATACATAGGGGTTGGTCTCTGATGGTAAGCCATTCAAGTTGAAGATGTTGAGAAGGTCATAGTATTGCCCATGGGTGTCACCACAAATGGTGATTTTATCTGACTGTGAAAAAGAGGCAGACATTTCAATCATACAATAAAAAGATAATGGAACTATAGAATTTTGTGAAATGAGCTCTTACCTCTTTTAATGTGATTTCTACAAGACTCGGTAGCTTTGATAAAACATCTTTCACTTGCACCAAAATCTGAAATGGTGTTGTTTAACTTTATTAGATGCTAAAGCAAAGACGTCAGTTTAAAAAGAATATACTAAACCATGCATGTTACCTGATATGCACACTTCCTGTGTAGTTTCTTCTGGTCCTTGAACCATTCCATCATTTCATTCATAAATGTCAATGTGACTTTCCCATCTTCAAGCTTGGGGCCCACATAGTCATCCTCAATGGCTGCAACAAAACAATATTATTATTGTACAGAGATACGTTGTATTGTTTTGACAAATCTCAAAATACAGGAAACACACTCATGTTTTCAATGTCGAGGGAGTCAACCACTGATTTTTTGGTCTCGTCACTGGCAATTGCCCTTTCAAAAGCCTTCTGCTTTACAATTTTGTTACATTCCTGGTACTTCATCTTTGCGTCCTTGTCATTTGGTCGGACCTTCACAACCTATAAGGGAATAATAATTAACACACAATCATTACTTAACTGCTCACTTAAGCATTAATAATGTCATGACAGTTTGAGTAATTTTTAGATTGAATTATGGCTAAATCACAACAGTTGCTGGTATAGTATTAGTGCAAGTAATTTGACAAAAATACAACATTAGCTTTGGTATGAGGTTCTGGAGTTACTCTGCATTAATCTGTACTCTCTGTACTATACAAAAGGTATTTCCTACTTGGCTTGGAGAAATGTATAATGGTCAGTGGAAAAGGCAGAATTTAAGATGTCAACATGGTGCCCAGTTCTTACCGTTTCATAGTCTTTCAGTGCGGCCTTGAACTTCCCCAGTGCCATGTTGGAGGTGGCACGGCGGTAATATCCCTTAATGTAATTTTTGTCAATCTCCAGGGCCTTTGTGGCATCAGCCAGGGCGTAGCCATAGCACTCTGTGCGTAGGTACGCCAAACTTCGATTGCTGTAGTAAATGGCATTGGATGGATTGAGTTCCAATGCCTCTGTGTAGTACTTGATAGCATTTTCATAGTCTTTCTCTAGAGAAAATAAACAACAGGAAAGTGATTTATAGAAACATGTATACAATGTGTTATACGACTTACTTTTCTATGATATTCTAATTTGAATATAATGCAAAAGGTAAATGATCTCAAAAGCTTCATGCACAGTTGATATATACTGAGTTTTGTTTTTCCCCTAACTTAAAAACATAAGAAGATATATTAAATCTGCATAAACCAGAGAAACAGGCAGCCCTTTATAAAAGACGACAAACATCGTCTGCGCTCGGATCTACACTAATCTGACTTGTTGCTACTTAAGCGAAAGCAGTTTGGTTTTCCAAACCTAAGTTTAAAACAAGGAAGCTACACACTGTTGGGTGCAACTTAAAAATTCTCCAAACCATCGTACACGTATAACAGATTATATATGGAAATATATTATACAAAGCAAACTAATCGGGAATGGGCTCTAATGTGGCGTGACAGCATGGGCTGATGCTTCACTATGAGGCGAACATGCGGCTAATCAGCGTTAGCTAAGCCTCTCATCCCAGTGTGACTGAATGAACGGCTAGCATGCGGTAGCTTAGCATTACTCTAGCGTTTGTTATAGGTTGGCGTGATTTACGATCTTTCTTAATTGTACCATAGTTGTCGGCTGCAAAGTCCTGATATCAAACTACTTAATGTCAAATAAGCACAGTTACCTTTAAAGTACTTATTCGCCTTCTCCTTGAGTAGGTCTGCATCATTACTTCCCTCCGCCATCTTCTTGTCGCTACCGTTTTCCGATGTGCGCACCATTGAATGAATTGTCGCAAAGGTCGCAAAGTCTCTTCAGCGCCTAAGCGCCCACGGAGAATTATCCCATCCCATGATCCTATTCGGCTAAATGTGTACTTACAGTGACCATCAAAGGAGGTCAAGGTGAGTGACCTGCAGCTGTAGTGTGCACCTGGGCTGGGGATAACAGGAGTAGGGAGCACCTGCAGGGACTAAATACAAAGAGCACCTCCAAAACTTTATTTTGTCATCAAAATGCAGAAAATGAATGAAAATAGATTAACATTGAAATGGAAAAACTAAATGCTCTAATGGTTGTAGGAAAAATGTAAACACACCAAACATTGTTCTATAACTAGTGTTCATAACCCTAAACGCATAACATGGGGTGTTGTCATTAGTATACCAGCAGATGTCACCCTCACTATGCTTACTTTTGAAGCGCTACTCAAAGGTTTTGAGAGTGCACATAGGTGATTAGTAGATCTTAACCAGAGAAATATTTACGTGGTCAGCATTGTGTTACAACTAGAGAGTAAATAATGACCCTGTACAAATGTAGTTAAGGGGCTGGGGGCTTACTGTTTTTTATGATGATACATATTAGGCCATTGATAATTATAATGACAATTTGGTAGACAGTAGATTTGGTAGATAATGTGGTAGACGTGTCTCTAGTTTATGACTTAAGTAACTTTATAGTTAAAACTTCTGTCTGTGTTACAGAGAAGGAGTGCTACAACCACAGACAGTATTCTGCTGTGACCACAGGTATGTCAATTAGCACATCTTTACATGGCATTGGGCAATTTGACGCATCCTATAACACAACCTCTTTTGCACCCTATTCTCATATTACAATTAACGGGAAAACATCACAGACGTATGCCCCTTTGAAAATAAACAACTGTCTATCTAAAAAGAGACAGAAACTGAGACAGATGAAATCAAGTCTCTAAATAGAATTATTGTGGTTGAGTGGGTGTTAGGTTGTTTGTGTTTGGGGTTATACTGATTAAGAGACATTTCGAAGTAGAGTGTGAGACAAAGGAGACGGTCCAGTCTGTCGCACTGAGTCATAACTCTCCAAACGTATAGCATAAGAGGTCGCACAGCCAGGTGAGTCATGGCAATCTGTGTTGAACAAAAAAGTGTGAGTTCACTTTCCCTTTGCAAGTTCACCAATGATGACTAGTGCCCTTATCTCAGCCATAACAAATTAAGTTGCGTGCAGGGGTTATTAAAAGATTGGTATTATGACTGTATAAGAAAGTGTAAACCCAGACAGTGAGACAGTGTAGGAGGACTAGAGGTAGTGCAATAGAAACTGCTGCTGTCTTGGGTCCACAATGTATGAGCGTGGGCTTTTGGAAGAGGTCCTGAGAAAGTTAAAACATACACAAGTGGACAAGCATGGAGATATATGAGCAACCGGAGAAAGAGAGCAATGAAGGTCAGGGGGAAAAGTGAATGACATTCCTGGGCTGCGAGCCAGGGAATGATGAAGCCTAGTCAGAGCAGTATATAAATGTAACATAGGCCTATTCCGGACTTCTTGACTATGTATCATGTTGTTGTGTTGCGCCATCCTTGAAGACTCCTCCTCGTTAGCTGTCATGTCTGACTTATTTTGTAGCACAAGGCAGATTTTCTCTCCTTAACTTTGTCCACATAATTCACTAATGAGAGCTTGGCTTAAGGGGATCTGTGGGGGGCACACTTATTCAAACCATATGTTTTACTAGCAGGAGGCACTTTAAACTGAATCAAATATAAATTGAAAAAGACAGGGCTTTTCACTATCTTGCCAATGCGTACCCTAAAAAGGTTACACCAAGTTAAGCCAAGGATTTTGGGAGGATAGTCAGTTTGTGATTTCCAGGGATTACTCATGTCCTATAGAAAAAACGTTGATCATAATAGATAAATGTGGGCCTGTTAGGAGATCATTTTGAAATGACACAAGGCATATTCGCTGGAGTTTATTTTACAGTGTGGTGTTGGAAATGTGTTGTAAGTGGAAAAATGAACGTGATGCATACCTGTTGGAGACTGCTACATTTACCTTTCCACATTAAACCCCCATGTGTTTCTTGGACTGATGACTTCCTTGGATACGGGGGCTTGGACCGAGTTATAAAAAGCAATTGTGTTTATATTTTGTTTAGCGTCTGTTTACTTCTCTTCCTGAGCTGTTTTAACTATGAAGTGTGTTTGGTAGTCTCATGGCTTGCACTAAAGGCTTTTTATTTAGAACTTGGAAACTAGAGCAATGAATTTCTGTGATATAAACCAACAACAATCCATTTAAACTGATGTAATTATGAGCTAATATTATAAATTATTGTAAAAATACATTTGATTGTTTTGTAGCACAGTAAAAGAACTGCTAGCGAGGTTTCTGACGGGAATAAGGGAGTATAGAGAGTGTTGTCACTGTGACTCTCAGTGACTGTTGTGTGAATCTGTACCATGAGTCAATGTACTCAAAAATGTCCAGCCAAAATGAATAAAGATAATTAGGTCATCATGAAGCATCGGCCAACTGTGGAAAAGTCCATTTTGAGCCTGTTATTTTAATGGGAAACAAACCCCCTCCTGCTTAAGTGGCTCCAAAGCCTCGTTAAAGGAAATTTAGAGAATGACTAAACATACAATTAGAATAAATGTAACTAATTGCCACGAGAAGTAAAAACACACAATTCTGAACAAAACTATTGTTCAGTCTAAACTCCTCTGACCTTTTAGATTTATATGGACACTATTGTAGACAACACACTGCTCTTAAACACAGGCTCTGTTACAAGATTTCTTGGTTGTCTCTTTTTCTTAATCAGTGCTGTTTGAATGTTTGATGTGTGTTGGCCACAGGAACAAGGGATCGGATACACACCCCAAACAGGAAATGAGGAATTTTAGTAAATAGTCCAATGTCTGTTTAGCCTTAAGAACTTGACCAAAATTGTCCCAGGGAGGACTACAGATAGAAGAAATATGTAAAAATGTCCACACATCAGTTTGTTAATGACTACACATCCAATTACTTCTTCCTACGAGGTCTTTGCCTACATTTGTTTAGTTGTAATAAGTTGTAAAATGATTTCAGTGTCTGGAAAATGCTTTATTATTATAATAATTAAGCTCAGTATGGGCAATAATTATATCGGTGAAACAAAGATATTATGGAATCACGTTGGTCTGCGGACCCATATCCTAGCTGTGAACGCGATAACTCAAAAAGTATTTTTCAACTTTTGCAAATAGGTGCATATCAGACACTGAACTGGATTGAGTTTGGAACTTCTATGATTAATGACAATTAAATAATTCACAAATTAATATTTTTATGCACTTTTATTGAGCCAGTAATCCTGCTGAACATAAACACAGTGATCCGGGCAATTGTATACTTAATGTACATAGGCAAATTACAGAGGTCAAATAAAGAATGCCTCTATAGCGCCCCCATGTTTATGACCCCTATGGGACCCTGGACACACTTACTTTGG
>JAVQKC010145528.1:0-19597 GCA_036025475.1 Philypnodon macrostomus | reverse complement strand
TTCAACACAGTTTGTAGAGAAGAAAGCAATGTTCCTGGTCTCAAGTGGGTTCTCATTGGAGAAATCAGGAGTACGGGTCTGAGGTTCTGATTCTCCAGTCAGAGAAGAGTTGTCCACCTATATAAAAGTAATACATTACAGAAAAGAGCAAACATTATTTGCTAAATGTTTGTATCATGTTTTAATGGGTTAATTTTAATAGCTTAGCAGAATACATATTTGAGTAACTATAAATAATTTTATGGTTGAGTTAGCTGGAATTTATCCTGATATATGTACTATATGAATACACTTTTACATGCATTATTTCAGCCTATTTCTCTGTGTAAATCTAAACTACATTAGGGAATATTTTAACATACAAGTACAGTATAACATAATGTCTCTAGTCTTGATTTGTGATACAGACCTTGCAGCCGTGGGCAGAGATGACTCTCAGATCAGCAGGAATCCTGTCTCCTCCTTTCACCTCCACTAAATCTCCAGCCACCACCTCTTCTGCATTGATGTTCTTCTTCTCTCCGTCACGGACCACTAAGGCTTGCTATAAGATCAAAGGCAGGGATATGTCAGATGCCATGAGGTGTGCAATTTTAACAAGTTCTGCCTTTATCCTTAGCAGCGAGATTCCAGGAAGAACTGGAGAATGTGACTTCAAGAATATCCCCCTTTTGCATATTTCCTTGTTTCTGACTTTGACAGATGCTATAATGTAAAGAAAAATGTCTGCCTGACTTACTTGTGGCACTAGATTCTTGAAGGAGTCCATAATCCTTGAGCTCTTGGCCTCTTGGTAGTAGGAGAAGCAACCAGTGATGATGACGACAGCGGAGAGCACAACACCGAGATACAACTTTAGAAAAAGAACACACACTGTCACTTTTCAATTGACATTTAGGGAACAAATTGTTTGTTTGCGGTTGTGGGATATTCTTACGTTATCCTTGACTGGCTCGTCCTCTGAAGCAGCCTGGATACCGTAAGCAAGGAAACAGAGAATAGCACCGATCCACAGCAGCATGGAGAACCCACCGAAAAGCTAGCAACAAAAAGACAACATAGCTTACAGGCTGCGACCCATACATTTGCATTTGCAACATTTGAATATTCAATGTGAATTCTTCATATTCGTATACAGCACTGACTACCTCCCAGGCTCTAGTCAATAATGGAAGTAAACAAAATGGAGAATATGATTAAAAGGGTTTATGTATTGATATAGCAAAAGCTTGTCAATGTCTTTATCATATACAGTACATAAAGGACCACAGTAGGGCTGAATTGAAAATCCCAGCTGTGTGTTACAAGCAGTTTTTTTACTCTGCATTACAAGGAACAACTGTTACCTGTTTACAAAACTTGACCCATTCTGGAGTGGTTGGGGGAGGGGTGAGGGCGTTGGGACCGTCTCTGGCTAGGATTTCTTTTGCCCTGGAGGAGGACAGACCCTAGAAAGAGAGAGAGTAAAGAAAACAATCAGAGACACCCATTCATTGGGATATATGTGAACAGTACATGCTGCAGGCACACAAGTGGGACTGTCTAAACCAAAAAAACAAAAACCAGTAGGGCCTGTTCTCATCTCTCCCTGTTGAGTCTTTGTCCATATCAAGTGAAGGGCATAGAAAATAAGCTGTATGCCACATTGACTAGGCTGGGTTAGGAGAAACAAAATGTGCTGAAAAACATTGAAAGCAATCACAACTTCCCGTTTTTCAGATCTGTGTCATCAGCCTAAAAAAACAGAAGCTGGAAGGAGACACCACTATCAGGTTGTGTCTCTACTGTTTGGAACATCTTGTGCTTCAACCAAGGTCATGTGTCACGTCTAAAGGAATGTGACGCACTGGTGTGAAGTAAAAAATAAAAAAGCACACCTTTCCTTGTTTGTAGGGTCAATAAGAACAGTGTTGTGTCATGAATGGACTCTTTGTTTTGGTGTAAACTCAGATAGATCAGATTGCAGGCAGATAATTAGCCACAGTCAGGCATTTGGCCCATGTGGACTTTAAGTGTGTGTGTGTGTGTGTGTGTGTGTGTGTGTGTGTGTGTGTGTGTGTGGGTGGGGGGTTCTTGGGGTAATGGAAAGTATGGTTGCAATTATGGGCACATGGGCTTTTGACCACAGAGTAGCCTTCATTATAACCAGTAAATTCTGCATCCTGATGGTTCAAATCGTCGAAATGGTAAACTGGGACCAAGGTATAAGCTGTTTTTCGTTGTGTAGTCCATAGTAAATGTCATTCAGCGTGTGCATGGCGTCTGTGTTTATTTAGCCACATGTAAACAGCAGTTGAAAGCTGCCTTATTGTTCTAGTTACTCACCCTCGTTAGATCAGTTCCATATTTCCTGTGAAGTTCATCTAAGGTTAACTTGTGGTCATCCTAAAGAAAGAGAAAAAGGAGATTATGAGACAAACCCCATGTTGCAGATATTATCTCTATGGAGGATTCAAAAAAAGACATTGGCAACAAAAGATGACACAGCGAAACTACAATCTGATTAGGATTACAGGCAAATGTGTGTAGAGTTGTGTAGAGACAGCCAAGAGGAAGAAAGAGCAGCCATTAGCTAACATACAGCCTATTGCAGGGGCGTTTACTTTGAGCAAACAGCCCATCCCCATGAATCAATGTCACCCAACAGTCAGGCCAATGTTTATCCCATGTGGTTCCCTCCTGTGCTTGTCTTTTTGCAGCCCCTCTTATAGCCATACTAGTTGAATAACATTTGGTGATGAGAACATTCAACACGTTTTACAAACTGATTGAATGTAGGATGCAGAAATGTGGAATGTGCAAATAAACAGCGCATGAAGCTGACACATTCATGTGCCTACACTGTGATTTCTGAAGAACGCCTACAGCCACTGGAAATTACTCCAGTGATGATCAGTAATACTTTTCCACCCCTTACCTTCCAGCATCAGAACATCTTTATACTGACTGCATTGTGAAGTGGGGATTGACTCAGGAACCTAACGTGTTCAAAACAGAACTGAGCAGAAAGTGATTGCGTGTGTAACTTTTACAGACCCAGTGTTGCATGTCAAAAGTGCTATAGATAATGTGTTATCGCAAGACCCGGACTACTGTTGGCGTCTCTCACTAACAGTCAGCAGTTCTTTTGAAGCCTGCAAAGAGATGTCTTCACATGCTGCAACTCCACAGCCGTCCAAACACACACAATGAGGTCACGTTTGGACCACATGCTCCCGGACTCAAAATCTGACAGCGCTCTATATTTAGCTCTATCTGCTTGTCTTGTCACATTAGATTGAATCACCAGCTGCTTTGGGTTGCTATGGGAACAATGTGCATTGTCTTAAAATGGACTTTGATGCCGGTAGCAATAGTATAATGGTACAATAATCATTAGCATGTAAACTGGATACTGTCTGCGTAAACTAAGCTGTACATTACTACTTGTTTTACAATTAGCATGGTACTGGAAACAGTGTCTTTATGTACGCCTAAGCTACATTTAAAAAGTAGTAAATGGTCAATGTTCTGTTTATTGTTTAAATACACCTAGCAGGACTCATCGTCTGATTATTTAAGACAGTGCACAAGGTTGTCATTGAGCTGTCCTTGAGCGTAGCACCGAGGACTTTGAGACGTCTTTGAGAAGTACTGCGGACAGTAATCATTAATATGTCCCTTGGCAGCGGCAGGACTTTGACTTCAGTTAAGATGTATGGTGGATAATATCTATTAATATGTCACCTTGATGTGTCTTTTATTACCTAATAACCTGCAGAACTCTGACCTGCAGCTTAACCGTGAACTGAAGCTACTACTACATGTATTCAATATGGTATGATCAAGTAATTCATTTATTGTGGGACTTCACCCCTAAATATGTTACAACAAAAGTGACAGTTCTGGCTACAGTCGTGATGTCATGATGAAATTAGATCCCAGGTTTGATTGGTCCATTGTGAAACGGACGTCTTCTTCTACGATGACCTTGTAAGGACATCAAATAACCTTTAAACGATTCTCTTCACCATCTAAGTCCATTTATTGACACAGACTGAAGCATTTATCTAAAAAACATAAACCTCTCTACCGTACAAATAAACTGTAGGAAAGTTACGTATAAGAGCATCGTTTAACTGCCCATTCATCCACTAACAGAACAACCCAGAATGTAACCTCGATCAAAAAAAGCTGACAATGGAAAAAGCGACTCTGTTCTTTTTCAACACTCCGAACCAACTCTAACAATAGACTAAGCAAACTTTCCATTCACTGCAAAGAAAAGAATCTTAACATAGACTTTACCAGTGAATAAACATCACAGCTTTTACGTAAACAGGCAAGCCCATGTATATTTCATAAGTAAACAGCCAAAGAGGAACTTGTGCGGTAAGTAAGTACAGCTGTGAAGTCCGTAATAACATGTGACATAGCATGCCATAGTCTGAGTAGCAGTCTGTGTGAAACAGATAGCTAACATTTCATGTGACTAGCCATGAGGTCAAAGCCCAAGACTTGTCTGAGCCGTGGCAGTATCATCTCTGTGACCAATGGCACTGACATGGACAGCTTAACGCCGCCTGAATAAGACTGTCATTAACTATGAGGCAACGTGTGGATAGTCTTATATTCACTCCACTGGTGATTTACAGGCCAGTGTGTAAGCATTTAACCAACATCCTGCCATACTTTTGGATGCACCCGTACCAGCTAATGTCATAGAGCTGTTTCGTGTACTCACCAAATCCACTTCTTTCTTCAGGTCTTCCATATTCTTCTTCTCTTTAGCCTTCTTGTCTTTTTTGGTCTCGCGTTCTGACGTTGCCGCCAGCTTGTAGTCATCTTTCCCTCTCTGTGAAGGTAGAAAAGTCACAAAATTAGCCTTGCGTGCTAAGGGCAGAGCACATGTGGTAAAAAGAAAAAGCGCGCTCAAACTTCCTCCTCTTTGAGCTCGAGGTGAAACTGCTGCTCAACCCCGCTGTCAAACAACATTTCTGAATGACACTAGTTGTAATTTCAAACTAGCTGAAACTCTACGGCAAACAAAAGTAAAAGTTCTGTAGGTAATCCCCAACTGTCACAATCTAATCTCAAACAACAGGCTTTCTACACAAACCAGGCCAACACATGTGACATGTTTCTGAATACTTACTCCCAGCCCCATGGTTGCAATGAAAGTCCAAGAACAGTCAATCCAATTGTGTTTAAATTGCTACTTTTTCCTACTCCGCCTCTCTCACTCACACACACTCTCTCCCTCTCTCCCTCTCTTGCTTGCCCTGTGTGTGTGTGTGTGTGTGTGTGTGTCTGTCTTCCGCACTCCTCACAGCAGAGGACGGACGGTGCTTTGCCTTGCATTAGCATACCTTTATACCCAAATCTCCCACCTACCTGCCCCAAAAGGAGGAGCCTTTTTGGTGAGAGGGAAGGGGTGGGGGGATGAAACTGGACAGGTGAATGGATGTTATGTTTTTTTTGGTTTGAGACAAGGGGCAGGAGGAGTAAGATCGCACACCAAAGGGGGAGGAGGTGAAAAAGTAGACGGGGGAGGGGTTAACTGTTGCTCAACTTCCTGGTTTTGTTCTCTTCACTCATGTCTCCATAAAAAGTGAATATTAACCTTCACCTGCAAAGGCGCTGGAGGTGGCAGTGACTTCTAAACGTCCTTCAGAAACATGTGGATCTTTGCCTAGTGTCTTTGTCATTGTGCGTGCTTAGCTTACAGTACAAACATTAATGAACTGCAACAGCCCCGTAGTAAATGAGATAGTGATAGCAGAAGAGTTGAAAGTCCACTCTGTGGGTGAGTGATTGTCGGATATGAATGACAAAAAGGGGGAAAAAAAAGATGAACGGTAGATTAAAGGGAGGTTTTTTAACCCCTGCAAAGCTTCACTGAAACAGGCTGGGCTGAGGCGAGACTGTGTGGAATGCAAAACACTATTGTTCCATGTACTTTCTAAGGTCACTGCGTCCCATAAAAAGCGATTGATTTTGAAGTTTGTCAAATAAGTAAGGAATGCACTTTCACAGTTGGTTCAATAGTGAATGTTGCTTGCCAAAGAGATTATTAGATCTTAATCATCTCAACTATTACTCAAATATTTTAGTCAGCTTTGAAGGTAGGCTGTTAAGTAAATAGCCTTCAAAATGTTATTTAGCATTTTGTGATACCTGTAAGAATTTCTACTTCTTGACACTTGTGGCCTGTGCTTAGCTGATTGGTTGAGCTGATACTCGGAAGGCTTTCAGCTGCAGATTCACTTGAATGATCATACTATGTAAAGCTATAAAGATTAACAAGACCCTTAATGAATGATTGAGTAATGCCCCTGAAACAAACCCGTGTCCTTGGAGGGAGTTTTAACCAGTCATGGGGTTAACTCAATAAATGCCAGAAAAGAGAATGTAAATCTCTCAATGCCTTTTTGACCCACTCATCTAGAATAGAAGTTAAATCGGATAGATTAGCAACATCAAAAGACACCCATGACCTTAAAGTCACTAGAAAACCCAAGAAGCCCCCTTCCTGTGTAGCGGGAAGGAGATGGAGGAGGGATCGTCCTTGCTAGCCGGCTTCTCCGTGGGGGTTGGTCAATGTGTTTGTAGTAAACTCCATGCTGTTTATAGTGACTGGACTATGCTAGGAGGGGGGTGGTGTGGATGCTTAGATGGAGTGGAGAAATGTATGACAGGATGAAGCAAAGTGTGAACTGCAGTAGCAAAAAGATTTAAAAAAGCATATGTTGTGGTGTATGTTAAAATATAAAGTGTGAGGATCTTGATCACCATCTGGATCTCATTGTGACAGAAGCCTTTTGCCTTAGCTTCGAGTCAGTAACTATCTCCACAAACATTACTGAGTTTGTCTGAGATTAGCATGAAAAGACAAAAAGATGTGAGCAGTAAATTTTGGAAACTTTCAAAATAAACTACCTTCCACATATTTGAAAGCTATTTACCTTAGAGCATGTCTCCAAACATTTGCACAGTATTGTATGTAGACAAATAAAATAAAAATGAGGTGAATTTCCAGTTGTTGTGAGATGAATGCCACTAATTTGCGGACGTTAACTCGCAGAACCTGTCGCAGCGGTAGAGCCAGCAGTGTATTCAACTCAATTTGATCCAATTCTGTTTCGAGGGAATGTAACAAATCGAGGACTTACGGCGAGGGCGATGTAAGAGATAAGCAGATGCTGTGAGAAATCTAAGGGAGCCGCTTCAATTAAAACCCTTTTTTCTTTACCCACAATGCCGTTTCTGACTGCAGTTAATGACCAAGACAACACAATAGAATTCTATGGTTATGCTGTGCAGTTACTCACGTTAATCTGCTGGAAATCACAGGAATGCTAACATTAGGAACAATATGTTCCTGAGAGTTATAATCTTCAGAACCTCATGATGATTCTGTAACCAAACCAGCTGTTTTCCCAGCTTTTGGTTTACTTTTGAGTTTTTGAGATATGCAATTACAATCAAATAAATATGAATCTATGCCATTGGCCAACCTATGTGTTAAATTATTTTTAAAATATATTTTTAGCTTTATTTGACAGGACAGTTAAGTGATAAAAAACTAAGGATGGGGGGGGGGGGCGGGGGGGCATTCAGGAAACTGCTGCAGACCTACCAACTGAGGTAAACACAGACTCATGAATTATGGAAGTAACTCAAACACTGTAAAAACTTGACATTGCACACTGTGATGAAACCCTCCTGATGTGTTATACAGTGTTGGTGCTTGTGTACATTCATGTTTAGCCTCACATTGACACATGACCACACCTTTTATCTCAGACACATTGAGAGCTGATGTTTACACTTCCATGTGTTAGTCGATGGGAAAACGACCTCCCACGCAGCACCAACACGGCTCCGGCAGCAAGTAAACCACAACAATCGCACCATGATTACCCCTTCGATCCTCCGTCACACTGCTCCTGCGTCTGACAGAGGTTAAAGCTCCATAATTAATGCCAAATACACTCTTGTTTAACCCTAAACAATGTGTGATGTACGTAAATAACATGGGAGCCAGCAACGTAAAACATAAAACATGGCCTTTGGGACGTCATACAAGTGAATAAAGGGACTGGGCTTTTGAAAAGTATACAAATCACAATTTAATACAAAGTGTAGTGTATAATGTTGATATTGTATAACTATAATGTTGATCTCCATAAGGCTGCATCATATCCACAATCATCTTACCCTCCATTTGCATTTGATCAAACTAAGCTGCCTACAGTCATAATAAATAACTGTAGGCAGCTGTGTGGAGTTTGCATGATCTCCCCGTGTCTGTGTAGGTTTCCTCCGGGCACTATGGTTTCTCCTATCACTAAAAACATGTACAATAGGATCCCCATTGGGGCTAGGACTCCCCTGAAAATGAGATTCTGAATCTCAGTGGGACTTTCCTGGTTAAATAAAGGTAAAAAAATTTAAAATTTAAAATTTAAAAAATAAATTTAAAATAAATCAAAATAAAAAAAATAAATGAGGGCATACCCCGATTTTGGCCCATAGTAGCTGTGATATTTTCCAAAAGGTGATTACTGAATAAAATATAATTGTTAAATATATTGCAAATGTAGTGTTATGCAACCCCAGCACAATTAATAAAGTCAACTTTAAGTCAGCCACGGTGGTTATGGTTTTTTAGCTGTAGTGAATGAATTCATATGCTTTGGTAAAAATAATAAGACAAGAACCCCCTGAAGCTTCAGTAGCCAACCTAAACATACATACATTATTCACATATTTTCCATACTGACTGGTTGTTGGGGGCCCAGTAATATCTATAAAAAGGCTCAAATGTTTATCCCTTTGAGAGTTGCTTCTTTGAACTGCCCTGAACTTTGGACTCTGAAGTATTTTACAATGTTTAATTATCAAACCAAACTGTACTCCGTTTCAGTTTGAGTCCGACGCCAAGAGACAAAGCTATGCTGAGACACAGAGCCCCCTCTTTGGGTAAATACAGCTAAGGATATTTAACGTCTATGCAAATAGTGAAATCATAGCCGCTTTAGTTGAGATTATATTTGCACTGTGATACCGACAGGCTGTTGAGCATCCTATTGGCCAAATACAAGCATGTGTGAGCTAAGCCTGGCTGGTTTATTGTAGAACAGTGTTGCAGCTTAATAACCATGAAATAAATGGAACTAAAAGTCCAAATGTTAGGTACACTGTGTAAATGTTTTGTGAAGCTTAGTGAGTGACATTTGGGAATAAAAGCTCATTTGCTTTTCAAAAGACTAGGATTAGGACTGAAGTCATTCTTAAAAGGGAGCAGACAAAGATGCACTCTTCTCTTTTGACAGCCATCACAATATTGCAACAACCAAACCCGTGACTGATAACCTAATGGTACAACATGTATGTTAAACAAAATTATGTGAAAATTGACACAAGACATACAAAAATCCCCATTATGTTTTTACAGTGGCTCCGAAATGACAAACTAAAAACATTACTCATAGTTTTTCTGTAGGCACAGTGATTTCCACAGTATAATAGCAAACAATATGCTCCTATGCCAAACATAGGCAAGACACACACTTATATCTTAAGCCATATCAAATCTGCCTTTGGTTATAACTTGATTTTCAAGCTCAACTTTTCTCAACTTTTTATGAGTTTTATCTCATTAATGCAGACAGTATATCAATCTGCGGTTCAATATAGCTTCTAGTACAATATAAAAACACGAGAAACTCTAGAGTTTTTAGCCCGTTAGGCCCAGAGTCCAAAAAAGACATGACATTCTAGTGTGAAATTCCCAGCCCTAGTGGAGAGTGGAGATTTTCACACTCAATGGACTCTTTAGCAACAGTTGCAACACCACTGGTTTGCTCAGTGAGTGGATTATTAGAGAATACAAAGCTCTCACTGAAGAACTACAGATATTCTGGGTGTGCAAACAGACTGTATTCCCACAAAAGGAGACCACAGTCTGCTCTCAACTTCTCACTCTACCACTTCTGAGATTTGAGTCAAGGTTCCTCGGGAAAAACAAAGATAAAGGTGACAACAGAGAGCAAAACACTGTCAACAATACTCAGGTGTGGAATTCTATTTGAGACCATGGTACTAAGATTAGCCTTACTAAGTCAACTCAATTCAAAGTCCACATTAAAATTGTAACGATCTTCCATTTGTGAGCTACAATCGCAATGAGACAAGATTGCACCGATTTTGATGCATCATGAATAGACACACACGCCACATATCAAGTAGGTCAGACTATGCAATAGAGATGAGCACAAAAGAGAGTGGGGCTATTTTTAGGCCTGAAGATTTTCCAGCAAGCCTCTTCCTACCAAGAGTCTGCAACAAGAAGCAGACGTGATGACTTGAAACCAGATCACAGACAAATTATATTTTGTAAAATCAGGCAGTAATTAAACTATGCTCGCAACAAACAAATGAGAAGATTGGTGTCACAGAGTTAACGCTCGGTAGCGGAGTTTAGCTGCGTCTCAAGATGTCAGATCACATTCCTGGTCTGACATTGGCGGGGACAAAATTGGATTTGGATTCCTGTCACTTGCGACCCGCGCGATGGTGACATGAATTGAATAATCTCGGGAGGGATCTATGCGTCGCAACATTGAGACCACACACGCCAAACACACACACATACATGCTGCACATCCCTTTAATCTGGACTAGGATTACAGCTGCAATTAGAGGAATGAGAGAGACAGAGATAAAGGGAGAGGAGAGGGAGACCGGGAGAGAGACTTGTGCTTTTTACAATTCTAATTATTGTTATTGTGTGAATGACTAGTATTAAGGGATTCATCTTCAGTACAGGCCACTGTTAAAGGAGGAAATAAGAATATCATCACTGTTGTTCCTCACTCAGCTCTCAGTAAGTACTTAATGTACGCTGTGATGATGGTGAGCAATAGTAAGACAATGTACTTCATCATGCATATAGATGTTTGAGGACAACTACTTACGGAAATTAAATGGGTCAGTGAATCTAACCATATATTTCAACAACAATTATTTTACCACAAATATTGGTATGTGGATTGAGGTTGGAAGGACAATGGACAATGGCCAGTCAGTTCTTAATAACCAACAGTAACACGGGGGGGACATGCAGATTCCATCCAAAGATTGCTTTTTATTTGTGCTCAATTATCAAAGGGAACAGTACCAATCCCATCTTATTGGATAGTCTATTTTTAAAGGAATTGCACTCCATGTTTGGTTTACCTCATCTCTAATATGAGGAGAAGGCAGTGGATATAATGTATTTACCTCTTATAATAACGTAATGACAGAGCAGTGGAAAAATAAGATCACACAGAAAACATGCAATGGAGTGAATGAGAGGATAAAGAATAAGAGTGAGCGCAGGCACTGCCAGCCCGGCTGATCCCAAAGCCTGGCAACGGCAACAAAGAGCCACTGTCCCTGCTCACTCTGCCTCTCACACACATACACAGGGAGTCCGCAGGTTAGCTGGTGGACATACTGGGACTGGGAGAACACCATTATAAAAGGGAGTTTGAGGGCTAACCTGGGGACTAGAAAGAAAAGCATGCAGCAGGCCTTTTGGCAGTAGTGACACAAAAATGCACCTCCGAGTATTTAAGAAGCAGAATAGTGTGCTTCTTCATCCCACCAACTATGGGCCGGAGGTGGGATACAAGTCATGCAAGAAGAATGAAGCTTATGTATTTCCTATCCCACTAACTATGGGGTTAAGGGAGGGCAAACCATGTCAAGTTAGTTGCAGATTTATCAAGAATACTACATGAATTCATTTAATCAATTATTTGCTTGGCTGTAGATTGTATAGTGAACCCTGACAGTTTGACGGCCGGGTTGTTGGGTTCAGTCCTTAAAATGCAGTTAAATGTCAAAAGGTCAGGCCACAGTGAGTACAGCTATTGAAATGACCATTATGTACTGAACATCGGCTCAGAATTTCAGGATGAATCTTAAATGACCAGTGAATTAAGTCTGATAATACAGTGCTAATGTTAAACGTATACTGATGGTAAATACTACAGAATCACAACATAAGCCCTCAATGACTCAACTTTGCAGATTGGTAACGTGCATGTTCTTTGAGTCAGCCTGCTAGTTTGGTTGTGGGTATTAGGCGCAGTATTCAGAATAAATGCCTGCTTCTGGTAAATCGGATTCAAACCAAAGCATTGTTACACTTCCCTGAAAAGTAGCAGGCGTAGAGGGATTGCAAAGTTATGCTGGTCAAAGGTCACTCAGACAATGGCACGCTCACTCACAGTGCACTGCCCGTCAAGGTCTCACATGCCGACAGTAAGCAATATCCTGTGTACTGCACTACATGGAATACCTTTACGATTGAAAAACTTAAAGTTGTAGTCCGTAAGATGCATAAAATACAAAAAGTGACCCTGTTCTATGATGTATATTAGGTTGTATGTAGTCTGTAGAGGCCAGAGGAGTTAAAAGTGAAACAAAAGTGCACAAAATCGGATTTGATGTTGCTGTAGAGGCCGGCATTATTGAATTTTTTAAAATTTCGGACAATTCTATTTTACTGGACTACATCTTTGGCGTTAGAAGAAGTACATAGTGTGAAAGTCATAGAGGGCATAGGTGGACAGTGGAACAGACGGAGCTGAACGGACAGAAGGGGCCATGGGGGGGTGGAGTCTCCTCACATGACGGTAGTGGCATGTCTGAGTGTCCTTGGGAAGGACGTCGGCATCTTGACAACAAATGACTTCTTTGTCTCACTATCTTCCTGCGTCTCTCCTTTCTACGTCCTTATACCTACCCCCCCTTTTCCCGCGCCCTCAATGCCTACTTCATCTCACTTTACAAACTCCAGGCTCCTCTAAAGAAAACTTTGTGACAAACTGTTCTTTCTCTTGCAGACATGATTGACACCTCTATTGCCCAATCGGCCTTCGTTTCCTGTCCGGCCCATTGCTCTCGCACACATGCCTGTACTTTGGAGTTTTTCCGCTCACTGTTCCGCTAGGGTTGCACAATAAGTGATCACTCAAACACACACAAACGCCCACACTGCTTCCCACATATTCCCCTCCTCCCGCTCCTCGTCATATTCCGAGCTGTCACAGAATTCCTTTGCTGGCTCCTCCCCCTGTGAAGACTTCCCCCAGGCCAGCGCTACAGCCTCTTCCTTATGGAAAACTACCAAGTGTATAGGAGAAAAAAAACTGGGATGAAATAAGACACGCTTTGAAGATTAAAATCTGCATAAAATTACTATAAAAAAACTCGCCCCGCATGTGACGTCAAGAATATCTGCGCTGGTAACAATAAGGCGCAATGATGCTAAAGAAAGAGAGCCAATCCATTCATGGCATTGCAATGATCTAATCCTGCACTGACCTAACTATAGCTATAGCAAATCTTTATATATTTTCTTCTATAAATATTATATTAAGATAAATCAGGAAATGCGTGCAATCATTTTATATTTATGGACAGTTCAAGAGGTGACAGGCTAAAAGGTCACTGTTTGGCTTTGATGCCCATGTAATAGATTATGACTTGACGAGGTTCAAATAAGATTCAGTTGAATAAATATAAAGTAGAAGGAAAGTATGAGAGAGAAAGTGAAAGAGTAATTATTATTTATGATTTCATTTATATTCATACATCTTGACTGGATCGGCAGAATGTCGAATTATGATCAAAAGCGTATATTCATATGTCTGCGTACATAAACTAATGCTATTGTTTACTTGAATTTCTAAACTACCATGTGTTTTCATTACATTTTCTTTCCTCATTATCCCCATATACGGAGTGTATGAAAGCTTGCTGTGCCTTAAGAACTTTTGATACGACAGAATCTCTATAATACAGGTATATCAGGTAATCTTAAAATGATCCGATATTTGTCAAGGTAAATGCATTATATTTCCTTCCTTATGGCAGTGGCACCCCCACCATGTTATATCGTCACATAGCGGTGGTTTATTCATAAACAATGTTCTTCCATATACGGGCCCACTTCCATTCTCTACACACATCCACTCAATTGTATAACATGATATTCTCAGCGGAATTTCCAAGTCTAAGCAGCTCGTAAAAAAAATTCCAGTTTAGCAGGTCACTTCAACAGATTCTCCAAAAGGCGTGCTTACCATGGCGGCATCGCTGCAGCCGTGAATAAAGAGATTGTATTTTTATTTTAATGCACTTTGGAAAATAAGTGAAATGAAGGTTTAGGACAGCCATTACTTTACAGGTCAGCAGAGATGCTAGCAGATGCCCCGTAGATTACTCATGTGTTTAAAGGCTATATTTAGAAGTGTAATTCGATTGCCTGAAGGATTGTTTGAGGATGTTTTATTTCATATATGGCACCCAGATGTGTGGACATGTGGAGTTTGAATCAGTAAATTAATGTGGGATTAGACAGATTGACTGGATGTTTTTTTTTTTATATGTACGCGTCACATTGTGCTGGACTAATTATGTAATGACACGTGCAATGAGTAATTAGGTAATACACTCGTCGGTGTAACATCATCATCATTGATATATTAGGTCCCATTTGTCAAAACAGAATTGTCTTCATTCAAAAATAAAAATATATGGCTCTATAGTTCCACTGCTTTCATTTTGTGCTAATATTGTGACTGGTCTTGCATGCAACGTGTGAATGTCCCAGATAAATGAAGAGGGTACAAACCAGCTTTCTACCTGATGTCGCCAAAAACAATGCAAACAAAGCCATGTGAATACAACAGGAGCAGGCAATTTAAGCAAAGAGTAGCCGAAAGACTTTGCATGCTAGTCCTCTCACTGGGCCCGGCAGCTGCTGATTTAAAATACTGTAGTGTGCCCAGACTCATCAACAAACTGCAGACGTCAGCAGATTTCAGAGTGCTTGAACACTGACTGGTGGTCTGTGTGCGCGCCGAGTAGTCTCAAAAACAAAATTCAAACTTGCAGTATAATAAAAAGACATTTGGTGTATGACGTTGACAGCTTAAATATGACTGCGTAGGGACATATTCTGTCTTTGTCTCTCAGAGGCTTAGAACACACAATACACGCAGCAATCCCGATTAGTGACACAGATGTCCTCATGTAGCCTGGACATAACTCCCAACTGGTCAGCAATCATACAAGGCTAGTTCAGGATTTAGTATGATAAGTAAATGGCTGGGACTTTCTGACATATAGGCCAATGTCACCTAGCAACAAGGTCTGACACATGATGTAGTGGTGAACTGTCCACAGTGCTAGCGTGTGTGTGGGGGAATCTGATGAAGTGATATGGTGGTGTGTGAATCTTCAAGTCAGCTTTATCCAGATATGATCTTTCTGCATTAGTAAAAGTATTCAAATATTCTACCAGAGCTGAGAGAAAACAGCATCTTCTAAATGCAAGTCAAAATGTACCCCATTCTACATAGGAAAATGTTTTTTACAATTTCATCACAAAAACACAGTTATGAGTGATTTTCTACCACTGCCAAATACATTATACATCCAGCTACAACGTTCTGTCATGTGAGGATCCCTGTTTGTTGACAACAAAAGCACGCCACCAATCAGTTTATCAAACAACCAAAGCAGTGACAATGCTTCTCAACTGCTGCCACAACAGAAGACCATTTGTGGCATCGCAAAGCTTGATCTCAAAGTCTAAACACTCCTAATGCATGTCTTCTAGAAATGCTTTAGTGACACATATGGTATATTTCAAAACTTTTGCTACCAGTGTTACGATTCTGTGAATTTCTATGCTGCATTTTTGGATCTAGTTAACTTAAACAGCAGTAAAATCAGAGCTGTGGAACATCTTGACCTAATGGGATGTCATTCAGATCATTCTTTCTGGGTCAGTTTGTCCTCCGCTCCAAAGACGGAACAAACACAATGTATCTAAAAGTGCTACAAATTTCGAGATCAGAGAAGTCACGGCCGTCGTGACTAACTGGTTGAAGGCCCCTGGGAGTTGATCTTAACAAGGGGAAGAAGCAGATGGACCCTTCCAAACACTAGGCGCCTCTAGGGACCAATGTGAAGTGTGTGCAAAGTCAAATAGTTCCATATCCTCCCTGAGCCTTTGCAGCAAGAAAATAAAAAACATCTTTTAAAATTGCGGGATGATTCAGGCATGGATTTAGACAGAAAAACCACACCACAAGAACAGGAGCGTGGATTTCTCCCCACTGCCCGAGGGAACGATCTTAGCCTCTTAAATATGACGGAGCCAGGGAGATGGATTTACTGTGGTGGGCCGGGATGAGAGCGCGGCAGCCATGATGGATGTTTTCACTGCGCACACACAATCAGCAGAACCGAGATGAAAGAAATCAATATCACTCTTACTAAGGCATCTCATCACTTTTCTTGGCTTGCACTGTGCCGGCAAATTGGGTCATACGTTTTAGTTCTGAAGTATGATGAATAATAATTGTATTAACATTATTTTAATCAGCAGCGTTTGGTGATGTGTTATGCTTCTGTCCATAGGTAGAGGGAGTTCTGAGCTACTGCAATGCTTAGTCAACCACTAACAAATAAAACACACTTCGGCAATCTTTAAAGCTAACTATAATCTCACTGTGGAGTCTGTATGCCGTCCCCTGTGACCCTTAATGAGAATAGATTCATAATTAAATTCATTCATAATGCTCTGGATGGAACTTTGTGCATTATTATGTACCAAAAATTCAATAAAACAAAGTCAAATATAATAATTAAATGATATAATGAAATGCATGCAGTCACCTCAACGTTTCTAAGATCAATACAAAACAGAGGCAGTTTGGGTGAATGCAGCGCACCCTCCAGAGATGCATTCTGCTAAAAAGGTCAAAGGCAGACAAACGCATTCATACTTATAATCTGGGCCTCATTACTGGGTTGCCATGACGACACCCCACACCGCAGCGTTAATTGTTTCAGCCTATAGGTGATGAAATGTGTGTAAATAGACTCAAAATAGGAGGCTGTCAGAGTTTGTGTAGGATTGTGGTCATGCATGATAGAGAGTTATGTTATTATAAATGCATTCTAGACTAATAGCACTAATGTATTCTCTTATTAGCAGCGTTGAAAGTAAAATACATTAATCTTATCGTGTGAAACAGGGTCAGTATCCAGTTTCTAAGAACTTTTGAAAGAGTATTCTAAAAACTTAAAAGATATATTTCTATTCTGCAAGTGCTTTAATGAAAAATAAAATTAAAAAAATCATTAACAAGCAATAATGTGTAACTCTAACTTAGGCTCGAGTGTATATGATAATATAGGAACATCTTGTGACATTCTCAATTGATTTTCCCCTCCAGCTCTTTACACAGCCTTGTGAATGAAGTGATGACATGCATACACACGGTACATGAACACACATGGCAGTGGCACAGCACTGAGTATGGCTGTGGGCAGATGACATTTCACCCGAAGCATCCTGCCAGTCACAGATGCAAGTGGTCACGCAAAGGCATACCACCCCAGCCAGAGCACAATCGCACACTCTGAAACATGCAAATCTTGTGAGCGAACGAGGGATTTACTCCGACAAGCACACATGTATGCTGAATTACATAACGCTTCATTCCCTGCTCTGACTTTCTGCCATTTAGTTAGCCATGAATCACAGGCTGCTACAGTTTAATATAGAATGCACGTGCGACCTCTTATATAACCATATAATCATGGAGTAATTCATTATTTCAGAAGCTAGGAGCCAATGAGATGGTAATGTGGTAAAAAATATAGAAGCGATGACTACTGGAACATATCGTTCCCTCATACATGCATAACGAGAGCACTGAATGCAATTGTCATTAACTGTATGCAGTGGAGAGGATAGACAATGGCAATTCTTCACTTACTGTTGTTTAGATGCATATTTTGATGGATGCACAAAGAGCACACACCAAAAGCTGATTGTTGCTCGTAATATTATAACAATGAATCATGGTTAGCCGTAGCTTCCAATGTAAGTTTTTTGCAGTTTCACCAAAAAACTGCAGATGAAGAATATAAATTCCAGTCAAATATGATTTTTTGCCTAAGATGAACCACAATGAAGGAGTGCCTTACATGAATGGTAAAATCCTCCTCAATTGTAGTCTATCTAAAATGAAAAATATTAGGCGTATGCACTTGAATGAGCATCGGGGGATTATAGTGAAATGCTAATGTATTTCCACACAGTCAGTCCTAACAGTAAAACTTAAAAGTCCCATCCATTATTTAATCTGGTGCGCTCGTAATGTGGTTCTGGGATATTTAATGGAGATTAGTGAGCATTCAATCAGAGGACGACTCCATTCAGTCTCCCATTCGCCTTTTCATTCAGGTCTTTCTTCACTCTGCGACGAGCCATTCACGCACACAGAGGAGACATGCTCCACTTTTAACATGCGCTGGCCTCAAAGATGTAATGAAAACGCTCTTGTCAATTTCAGCTGCGGTGGAAATATAGAACCTAATGTGTATGATTAGCCTATTTTTAACATGCAAAGCCGGCAGCTGTGTTTTGCATTAGGAGCGGGGTTCAAAGAGCAAGGAGCCTTTGCAAATGTTACATAAGCTGCTTGTGCGTGGCTTTTTTGAGCTTACACTGTATGCAAATTCAGGAAGATGTCATTATAGGCAACACAAATATTATAAATGTGTGTTTTGATCAAATATTGGTCAAACAATACTTCATGATCTTTGTAAATGTTTGATAAATGAGCACTTGCATATGTCAGGTTTAAGTCTAACCACTGTTATTATTATTATTATGAAGAAGAAGAGGCTTTCAGAAATAGTCTAATTAGGGAAGTTCTTCAAGTTTCTCTTTGACTTGATATTTTGCATCTTTTTGGTTTACCCCTTATGAAATGCACTCCAAACACTAACTAGGCAGATGACGAGCTGTGTTTTTGCTTAATAGACACTTTTGAGTTTGGTTGCATCAGTAAATTGGCGTCTCAGTTTGTGTATATCTCATTGAAAAAGTGCCTCTGGTGACAGTATAAGGCATGTATGGTTGAAGTGCCCAGAGGATAGTCATTATCTCTCCTACACCGGAGTTCCTGAGAGTAACTGGGCCAACTTCATCTTTAATGAAATGGCGAGGGGAGAGGTGCGGGCTAAGGAAAGGCTTCAAAGTACGCAAAGAGAAAATATTCAGTGAATGCGTGAGATGGGCCTATATAGGGAACTTTAATGAGCTTTCATCAAATATGCAAAGCTAATGACAATCCTCTATAAACAGCTGTATTTTGTGGGGAAGGGAAGTGAGTCTTATATCGTCCAATAGTGGTGAACAATCTCCAGCTGCTTCATTTACACTCACTTCAAGTTTCATAAATCGAGAAAACCAAACTTATTGAGCTGTAAAAATCTAAATTTTCCTAATCAGCTGCAGCTTATTGATTTTCTATCTTTTCACAGTTTAATGTTGAAATATTAATATAATAATAATAATAATAATAACTTCCATTTATATAGCGCTTTTCAAGACACCCAAAGCACTTTACATTTTTTTTGTATTATTCATTCACTCCACAGTCACACCTGATGATGGTAAGCTACTTATGTAGCCACAGCTGCCCTGGGGCACACTGACGGAAGCGTGGCTGCCAGTTTGCGCCTACGG
>JAVQKC010145522.1:0-26754 GCA_036025475.1 Philypnodon macrostomus | reverse complement strand
CTGACCCCCTTGACCCCCTTGTGGCTGGAGTTACTGACCCCCTTGACCCCCTTGGTGCTGGAGTTACTGACCCCCTTGACCCCCTTGGTGCTGGAGTTACTGACCCCCTTGACCCCCTTGTGGCTGGAGTTGATGTATTGCTCTTATCTTGCAATTGTACACAAAGATTCCTCAAAAAAACCTTCCAGTGATATTATTGAATCACCTTCGTCCACGTCCGCAGTTCCTACGTGATCCAACACGAATTTCCGGATCAGTTTCAAAATTTACACACAGGTACATATCATAAAGATGCCGAAATTGATGGATTTTGGTACGATGAATATATCAAAAAAGTCAAATAGACCCTTCCCATGTTTGTCATGGTTTGGCGTTAACAATATAACAACTCACACAAGAAATCACACAAGGTCTGATTAAGGTGCCTGTTGGTGCCAGTTGTGGCAGACGTATGGGGCCGTTTCACTGATATACACCTTGCTGTCGGGGATGAAAGCATGGGCCTAGTTATTATTTGTTCTCAATTCCCACTATAAACAAACAAACAAAACAAATATAATTCCATCCTTTTTGCCAATTACAACTTATAAAAATGTTCATTATAATCTGATCTTTACTTTTTGAGTTATCAGGCTACAACATTAGACATTCACACAAAAAAATCTTTAATTGTCTCAGTTTAGTAAATCAGTCCATCTTGAAATATGTGCATTCAACTCCCATGGACTATTTCACATTGATACAATTTAAGAGATCTCAAATTCAATCGTATATGTGTTGATTAAAGCTGTGAATAAGTAGAGCATTGTTTTACTATTTTCAATGTATTCTGTACACACAATGATTACTGTGAGTATGAGTGTTTATGGAATCAGTTCTTCCTTTAGATTCAAGCAACATACTGGGGGACACATTTAATACATTTACATCAATGTTTTTATAGATTATTTTCAATTAGGGGTTTGATGTACTTTCATTTAGGCCCCACTCCAGCTGTACACTATAGTTGTGGGCTTCTTTGAATGCTCAGGCTTTTACAATACCATGCCAAACATGCCACACTGATTCAATTAAATTGAATAAGGTGATGAATTCAGCACCATCAAACACTGACAAGCTCCACAATGATGAAGCAGTACTTCTATCTATCCTATCAGCATATGGCACTGTGTCCTCTCCAGTCATACTGTGTGGAATGATGGATGGTGGAAATAGAGGAAATGCACTTGAAGCCAATGAAAATCACTTCTTCACCACAAATGGAGCGTCCTCCCTATTGGGAAATTTCAAAGTCATAAGCAACCTTTATTGCCCTAATTCTATTGAAAGTCAGATTCTCCCGGTGATAGGCAGTGGACATCTGGAGGTTGATTGCTATAGCAGGACTATTTCATGCTTTGCCTTCCTCTGCATGTGGACCTCCGGGATTGTTTATCCAGAGAATTATGGGCGGAGAAGAGGCTGTCCGGGGAGAGGATAAACCACAGATGGGAGAGTGTCCGAGTTGGGATGATGTCAGAACATGATGCACAGAGCTCTGCAGCAGGTTGACAAATGTAATTTTTATTTAATGTCTCAAGATATCAGCATTTGGGCCAAATATAGGTCCTGGTGTAGAATACTGCATCATGATGTAACAGAATTTACACAAAATCCAATAGTTTGACATACATGGATGAGTTTTAAATGTCACCAAATGATATAGTGGATCTGAAAATCAGTGAAAACCATTCTTGGATTTGAATATAACATGTTGCATTCACAGTGTACACATACCTTGGCTTGTGGGGCAAAGGGATCAAATTAAAGATGCTTCAAATTCACTACTAACATTTACAGCAACTTTTGTGATTCTCCTAGAAAGCTGGATTTAGCCTCTGCTCTCAAATGATTTTTGTGTCTTACTAGACTGGCTTAACACTGGGATGCTTAAAAACAAAGGAAACCTAAACCTTCATACTGTGTATTCTGACTTGGATTTTCTTCTCATTTTCCCATGTCACCTTCCTGAGTTTACTGAATGCTGACAGCTGAGGGGGCAGGTCTGTTCACAGTTTGGTTTACCTCTCACAGTTACTCTATAATCTTCCCTACACGGTGAAAAGCACTTGTGTACAGTCGTGAGAAGATGGATCATGTTTCCTGATTGTGATGTTTGGTTTCCACAAAAGCACACAGTTTGGGGCCAGGCCTTCCATACATAAACACAAGTGTTTACAAACGCATGGAAGATCTCTGCAAATCTGTCATAAACTTATAAACTTGATGCTACCAGTGTGACTTAATTTATAAATAGATATGAGTTCGTAAGAAGACTGTGCAGAATGATATTTTATGACTTTTTTTAGCAAGTTCACATACATCACACAGAATACTTGTGTTGTTAAATCAGTGAGGAGTGACCAGTAATCAGTGACCATTAGTGACTAATAACCACGGACCAATGATTAGTGACCATAGAAATACATGTTTTACTTTTTGCATTAATTGACCAAATGTTTCTCTGGAAGTACATAAAACCAACACCATCAGTGTTATCTGACTTTTCTATTAAAAGACCTTTATTGTGTGATTGTGTGCACAAAGCTCTGTCCAGTATGGCCCCCAGATGTTGGTTTGAAGGCTCATTTGCTGTTGATGTTGTATTAACACAAGTGTTTTAGCACAGATCCAGCTGTGATTTACAATCCTTTGGGAATTGCAGGAAATTGTGGTCACTGAGTAATTGCAGAGAGCATATTTAGCTGCTCACAGTTCAGTGGACACCAGTCAGGGGTCTGCCACACAGAGTGGCACTTAGGTCTCAGAGGATTTCAAATGTAGTGATGTTATTAATATACCGTACATTACAGACACTTAATGGTAAATCACATAATGCACATAAGCACATAAATATATAAATAACTTCAAACCTCACAAACGTCTGCCCTGTGCACCACTCCATAAATTCTATGGCCACACAATGTGAGCCTTGTTTAATTAATTCAAACTAGAAAGCAGAGGTGCAGACCTCCGCCAAGGTAGCCAATTTCTCCTATATACACTCTTAAAATAAACTGTTCTACATAGACTTGGACACTCCTCCAGAAAAAATGGCAAAATAGTGACTTTCTTTGTGTCTATTAATGACAACTATTCAAAATCATTCAAATCAACTTAATACAACCAAAACAAAGCCGATTAAAACAATGTCATCTGACAAGAGGCTGAAAATTTAGGGAGGTACTGCAGCTGTACATATAGAGGAAATCAGCTGCCTTGTCGGAGGTCTTTAGTTTATCCTTTGTGTTGCCTTCGGGTCAACATGGTAGGGCACAGATGCATGTCTGCTCTTTTTTTGTACTTTCTACAAAATAAGCTAAAGCCAATACATTTCATGGTAAAAAAAAAAAATTATACTTATACTATTTTTCTCTTTGTAAAAATTCAAAATGGGTCAATTTGACCCGCAGGCAACACAAGGGCTAATAATCATAAAAGTTAGGGATGTTTGACAGCTCTATTTGCTTTGCTCCATAACACTGCCTCCTGAACATTCATACAAGTCTCTATACTCAAAGAGACTCAAAGCATGGATCTATTGCGTAGTGGTCACACGGTGGTTCTGCAGCGAGAAAATCCCCTGTGGCCCAAAAAGGATTTTCCCAGTGACATCAATGCAAAAACAAACACTAGTGCTTGGCTGTCAGGACACCTAGGACTTCCAAAATGGATGGATTTAGTGTCATTTATTCTCTATTTTCACACCATAGTCTCTGTTAAAAATCGTCCCAAATCTTTTAATGTTCATGGGGTCACTGATCTATTCCGCCTTCACGCAGATTGGTCAGAACAGACCACATGGGCTGTGTACACAAGGGCGGGGCTCGAGGGCTGTTGTGCGCCTGCTCTATGGGCCGCATACAAGGAAGTAAAAGCAGAAATGGAGGCCTCCATAATGTGGAAGTTATGCAGAAGTAAAGAACTTTTTTGGCATCATGCTTGATTAAGCAAAATATATTGAAATCAGTAGCGGCCATCTTGCTACTCACTATCCTTTAACAATACATCCATGACTCAAAGTAATATTATAATAACTAGAAAGTGCAGACCTCCGCCAAGCCAGCTCATTTCCACGGATCACTCCCAAAATTGAATCAACTGGTATTTGCGCAATTTCTCACCTTCTCTGAAAATGTAATCCAAATCAGTGCAGTGTAAAAAGTACTTTGAGTAAAAATATGTAAATTCTGTAAAAATAAATTGTTCCTTGTTCCTAGTTTTTGTGTAACAGACGAACAAATGGGACCAAAAACATTACCTCCTTGGCACTAACTGTGAACAAGTATGTTGAGCAGACCTATCAAAACAATAATAACATTCGTTTTGCAATATCAATTCAATTCTCCTACCCTACCCTTTTGTTTATTATGAACATTAAATCACTTAAAGAATGTGACTGTTGTTGCTACTGAATGTGTTGAGTGAGTTTTACAGTTCTTTCTCTTCACATTCGTCAATCATCAAATCAACTGCCAGGCACTTCAAAACCACAAACCATGCCACACTAATTGGACCAATACTTTTTTTTTGTAGTAGACATGTCTTGAAATGTATGCCATATCTATCCAGGCCATAAATGCCTGATATCTGATTCATGGAAAATGTGAAAAACACTTTTTACCCACTTCTACTGATTGTATTACGCAGTTAGTTTAATGCAGTGCTTATTAAAAATTACTGACTTGGACAAAACTGTATAATACATTTAGAAATGAACTATTTTACTTCATCTGTGGTGCTAATGATGCATCTGCTGTGTGAACTGCTAGCTGCTGGGAAATTGCTGAAAGAATACTTCACCTTTTGATGATGTTATTGTATGCCTAATTATTGTGGGAGCTGTCACTGCATTTGTGTTGGATGCATAAACAGTGTCACGGAGTTAAGCACAATTCATTAGCAGCCCTCACAGCCTTCTGTAGTGATACACGCTAATGAAGAAAGGTGTGCTCAATGGTCATAGCAAGACTTCTAGTCGCTTGATTTAGAATTAAGTACATCTGACATTGCCAAATAAAGTTAATAGTAGAAATAGTTCCAGGAATCAGTTTATATGAAGCTAAATTGACTGAATTTATTTGTATGCCACAGAGGTCGAGACCGCAGTATATTTCTGTTTGTTAGTAGACTATATGTACACAGTATGTATAGGTAATAGGGTACCTTACAACCCTATTCTAAGTCTGGTCTAAAACAGTTCTAATTCAGGAATAAACCTGGGACTAAACCAGGACTAAGTCAAAACCATGACCGAACCAGGGTTGAATAAAGAATAATACAATAAATACAGGTACTAAACCAAGACAAATTCACAACTAACCCAGAACTTAACAAAAACAAGTCTAACTTAACTTAAACTGAACCAGGGTTAAACAGGACAAAGCCAAAAATGTATACTCAAAAAGTTTCTACAAATACAATTTATAACATCTTTTTACAGAGTGTTTAATCATTCTTTTCTGACAAGCTAATTATGACTTTGTTCACACTTCTCTGATGTTTCATTTACACGTTCAGTCCAACAATCACTGTAATTTTGCCATTAATGGTTGCTTTGTTCTTATTTTCTCTTTTGATGCACAGCAGACACGTGTGTGTGTGTGTGGGTGTGTGTGTGTGTGTGTGTGTGTGTGTGTTTGTGTGTGTGTGTGTGTGTGTGTGTGCTGTTTTGGGCATTTCAGATGGTGGGATGTCTTTTGGCATGAAGTGCCCTTGCCTGAGCCAAAATCAGAAAACAAAAAGTCAGAAACAACAATTCTAACCAGCTAAAATTACGTCATTCACACGTTCTGGTTTGGCTAAATAGATGCACATAAGTGCCTCAAAACACATGAGACTAGGTTCTACATCAACAGTAAAATACTTGGCCCATTACAATACTGACTGATACTGAATACTGAGAATAGCTGATACAGTACGCTTCTGATGCTAATGTGGATCTTAATAAACTTAAACAAACATAAACATTAATATAGCTTTTTTGTGGCTAATATTTAGCTGATATTGCCCTAAAAATATGGCATTGTTTGATGAGATACATACAAATATTGTTTCAGAGCATCATTAGATTACTATTTGAGTTGATGAAGTACACAAGTTCAACAGCCTTATCATGTATTTATACCGTATGCTGTAGCCCATTATAACTACATTATTTCAATGTCTGGGGGACACTGTTTAACTCTGTTAGCGATCATTTGATATCACATTTCACTAACAGTCCTAGTCCTTTCTTCAGCTTGGCCTGGGTCAGTTTAACTTCTCTAAACTGCCGTCTTTTCTTCAGATTTCCAACCAGAGCTTCCAATACTCCTTGAGGCTAAAACAGCAGTAAGTAAACATTATGAATCCTATTTGCAAGTTACCTCTTTGGGGGTAGAATAACACGCCCCAGCCTGTCGTGAGTCTGGCACCTGGCTGCTAGAGGTCAGCCATTGATACGGGACGTCCTGTCAAAACTGACTAAGTAAACCATCCTGATCTGGGACCTGTTGCTCCTCGCACACTGGTGTTCCATTTCTGTTCTTATGGCACTTTTCTTGAGGAAGTGTCCAAAGTTGTTAGGGGTAGACGTTTTAGGGCTTTTTGACATGGGGGTATAATAAAGCCCACTGTACTGGATTGTATATGGTGTGTTCTAAATTTGCATGATGGATGGTGGCGGTGTGTGACTGGGACAGGCTGCTGGCTCTAATGGGTCTCAGAGGAACTTAATCAGCCATTCCCACTGCACCGAGCGAGGGATAAATAACAGGCTGGACATCTCTGCGCTGGGAGGTCCCGCTTAGAAAGAGCTGACTGCACACTCCAGTGACTAAAGCCAGAGTGGAGGTTTAAGGACGATCAATGGTGATGACAATTCAAATCTTTGTTTTGTAGATTTTAGATTTATGCCAATGTCTGTGCATACATTCAGACAGCTCCACATGCCTATGCAGATATGGCTGACTATTGCCCAGTGACCAGACCAAAGACTTGATTAGCATATACTTTTGTAATAAGTAAACAGACAAATAAAGCCCATACTTGTATGTCTAAATAAATGATCTGCTGATGTCAGTTTGAGGATGCTGGTATAGGCAAAGTTATATATGCTGGATTTCTCTATTCTCTTTGAAATGTAGCAACAACACAAAGGTTTGTTAAGGAATACAATGGGACACTTAAGCATCATCAAAATTACTTTTTGCAAAACATGTTTTACTTTTTACAACATACCAAGTAAAACTGCCTCAGGGAGTACAATTTCCTTCAAACCACTTCTGGATCTAGACGGTGTTCTGGATCAAACCAGACAAAATGTTGGCCTATGATTGACTTTTCTATGTGTCTTGTTAAAACTAAAAATGTAATAGTTTTCTTGTTAAAATGTGATACAGCTCAACTATTTTTTTGTTGATACAATTTTTGAGGCATTTACCCCTGAACTAGATTGTTGGTTGAAGTTTGAGTCTACAATAATATATAATTATCTATACAGCCAATGCCTTTTCTCACTGGGTGCTTCTAGTTCTATGTATGCATCTGTAAATCATAACATAAAATGGCAAATTGTATATTGCTAGCTTATTGTTTTTTTTCTTCTTTCTTCTTCATGCCATTGTCAGTCACACAGTCCATTTTTATTCATTTTTTGGGAGTAACTCTACATTATACCCTTCATAACCCCTGCATTGTATGATGAATGTTGTGGGGACTTTCCTGAAGTCCCACAGTGAAACCTCAAGGGGCTGGGTAAATGGATTTGAGTCTCCATAATGTGATAAATACCTAAACCGCACTGGGCTGTTGAGCTGGGTGGTAACAGTGCTCTGAATCCTCAGAGGGGGTCATTTTTACCCTGTGTCTGTAAATAACTCTTCTATTTACACCAACAATGTCCAGCTGCAAAAAGACACTGACCGGCTCACAAGATCTCGCAAAGGGCAAGAAGAGATATTGTAGGTCCAAACTGGAGAATCGAGATGGAGTGGGGCTATAAAGATTTTATCGGGGTAGGAAGAGGGGTTTTCAATTGTATTTGGACTAGCAAGCATTTCATGGACAGAATTTGAAGTGTCTTGATGTGGCATAGCTTGCATTTGTATAGTCCAACTGCGACAGATAAGCTTAGTTGTAAACAAGAGAGTCATAGAGTTGAAGCTAACTTGCTAAATGAGGGTGTATTTAAATACATAGCCTGCATAAAGAAACTCACACGTCCAAGTCCAAGATGAATTTTTAAGACTAAATTTGTTTGGCAGTTTATTATCATTCAGCCCAATGATTAGTGTATGTAACACCAATGATATCCACTTGACTGCACTGCTGTCCAGAAATATTATAGTTTGAAATAAGTGAAAAAAGATGGGAATGACCCAACCCTGATCAGCTCATAAGAAATTTCTCAGTTCAAGTATTATTTTACAAGTATGAAAAATCCCACAAACAATCCTTTTTAAACATATGTTAAAATACACCCCCCCATCACAACCAAACACATACATATATAGGCACATACATATACACAAAAACAATGAACATTAAACAGATGACTAATTGTATTGTCTGTGATGTTTTCATGTATAAAAAACTTGTTTTGTAGCAGAAATGGAAGTCATAAATGTAATATCCCCATTATGGGCAAAAGTCCCCTAATCTGGCAGCTCAACTGCCTGATTGACTTGCATATCTGCCTCCTAAATTGGTCAATTTGAAAATTTAAATCTGAAATGTTAATAAGCGAGGGGTCAGGATACACAGTTGTATTCCTTGGCGTGCCAGTTAAAGGGTTAAAATGCACATTAAAGATTTAATACTGTATGTGAGTAACCTGTCAGGCTGAAGCTGTGGTTCCAACAGGTTACAATAATATTATGGTATTCATTTTCAGTAAAGCAGAACCAATCTATACATCAAAGCACACTAAAATACAGCCCACAGTCTTTATCTCAAGGAGAGCCTCATCTAATGCTTCTTTTATCAAGTAATAACACTGGCTATAGTGAGTCCAGCGGCAGAGCCCGGACCACTCCAAAAGCAGGCTGTGTGCAGTGAGACTGGCTCAAGCTCTTTAGATCAAAGCCCAGATAGTTCATCACAGCATACCAACACATATTCACTTGATTCACAGTATAATGAGAATTCCTCTGGAGCAGGTTGAACTCATCTGGATACAGAAGGGTCATAAAGTCCAGTCATGAAACACAGAGGTTCTGGATTTACTCTTACTCGCTGTGAGCATAAAATCAACTAATGCGAAACTAATGTGAAAACTCTTATTTGAAGTGTCACAAGTGGTTTTACCTCCCTGTTCCCATTCACACATACCACCTCAAAAACAGCAATGCTACTTCGTTTTCATTTTCACATTGATTTTTACTAGTTACTGGCCACTAATTAATACTGGGCTGGCTGGGTTTTGGAGTATATAATCAATTATGACATGGAGATAAGTTATTTTAAAACACTTCAGTTTCTTCACTCCTGCTGTGAATATTTTTTATATAATGAAGCCTAAATGCTACATTTTCTGGTAGCACTTTACTTAGCTCAGTTATTATATAGTGTGGTATAATTATGGCTAATTTCTATATAATGTAATTGCCAACCCCAACCCCTTACCCTAACATTAAGTGACCCATAATCACCGGGGTATTCTGTATTGCTATCTTTTAACCATGCTAAGTATGTAGCTCACAATAACTCTATTATGACTGTTCTGTAACATGTTATAGTTTGCCGGACCAGGTATAACACTGGCAGCTGTTACATGGCCATCATAGTAAAAAGTACTTTACAAACCCATAAAATGCATACAGCGTATTGTACGACCATCAATATTGACCTGCCTCCCGAACATGACATGACTGACAGGCTTCTCGTCATGTCAAGGATAAGTGTGGCGCACCTGTGTTATGGGAAGAAAACTCCCAAAAGGTTAGACAGTGCAAACATTCTGCACACATTCCAGCTCTGCGGAGGCACCATGGAGCGCAGAGTGCCATGTTGACAACGTAGAAACATAACAGAGCTCTCAGGGATCGGACTCTGTGTTGTCAGCAGTGGGAAGAGTTGTGGGGGAAGTCTGGGACGGGCCATATGTAGACACCGCACTACCCTTTTCATATGGGAATATTTACCTCTTTGTTGTTGCATGATCAAAGTAAAGGAGATCCATTTGAGTTGATTTGATGACACGCTTTAGCAAGTTTGCAGAAGAGGATTTGGAGTTGAAGTGAAGAGTTAAAAGCTGTTCTGTGGCATGCAAGACCCCCACCATTACGTTCGGTATCCCACATGTATGAAACGGAAATGTGACTGCAGTTTTAGCTGGCTTATTTTTACAACACACGTGTCCAAATCTGAAAAAATAAAATAAAATCAATAAATCTTAGCAGTGTCTATGTCCGAAACAGCTGCACAGATACAAAAGCAAGCAGTTGAAAACCACCAAAAGTTTATTGTTGAAAAAAGTTGGGACTCTGGCACATTGTTCAGTTGTTTTGTATGCATTACAAAACTGGAGGAAAAGACCTACAAATATTTATAATTTATACAAATACAAACAACTTTTAAAAATAAATCTTTAATTTAGTAAATGCTTGAGATCCCTGAGCAGAGACACAGAGTGAATCGTCTTTTGACTCAAGCAATAATCAATATCAGCACTTTGATGAATACACACGGAAGAAGTGAGCACATGTGAATGGCAGGATGTCTGACACATTATACAATAACATATTACATGAGACAAAAACAGTGTGTTACTGTTAGGACTGCAACATATCATTTCTTCGACAACTGGACCTTGAGGAATATTTGACCACCGTTTACATTTTAATGAGCACAAACATCAAATTGGCTACTTTCCGTCTTTACACAAAAACACAGTGCCAGCTGGTTCTGTTGCTTAGGAGACACATGAAATAACTTAATGAACAAAAGCCATAAACATATATCATGGCTAATAACACATTAGAGAAATTAGTCAATGACTCAATCACAAATACTGTACATAATCTTAAGAATGAAATCATGTTAATTACACAGAATATATACAAAGAGAGTCTGAGAAACAGGGCCATACTTCATATAACAAACCAGCATCAGTTAAAGTCTGCTACTTTTTTCATTCTACAATATATTAAAACTCATTTATACACAAAGAATGCATTTCCCTAAACTCATATATAAAACATTTCCCTCTGGCATGCCATGTCTGTGCATTGTTTAGTGAAAATAACATGTGCATGAGCATAGTGTATGTATTTGGTTAGACAAATCCTTCATGTGTCGTTATCAGCTTGTATCAGCAATGTAGCACACTCCCTCTCTGTTGTCTGTCACTTCCATGGGAAGGTATTGTCATATTTCCATTAATAGCTCCTTATGGTTGCTGACAATTGTGTTGCCATGGTGATCTGGCTTCCTTGCCTTTCCGGAAAAGAAGCAGTAATAGCAAAAATCCACTTCTTCACAAACTAATAAAGAGGATTCACACATTTTGCTGTAAGGCAATGGCTTAAACTATCTTGCCAAGTGGTAATCTTCTTGGCAAAGTTCAAACTTCCTGGAGCTATTAGAGGCTATTGTTGTGCTAAAATGGCTGAATATTCAATTCCCTTTTCATCTTTGAAGCTACAATTTTACTGGTGATAAAATCATTCAACTCAAACAGAAAAAAACAGCACTAATGTGTACTTAAGAGCTATTTAAATGGATTTCAATTCTTCATAAAACCTCATTTGAACTGGACTAAATGATGGATGTGGAAGTGATGATGAAACTGCGCACAGTGCAGTACTTGGAGCTTGTCCTTCAATATATTTATTGGCACTGTGCAGGAAAAAATAACCCTTAGGATCACAATTACTTTGCATTTTCAAAAAACAATTCACCTTATCCATGTGGCGAAGGATACCTCCATGGCCTCAATTCAACTTTAAGTGCCCTGGTCTAAGAAAACACAGTACAGCACTATAAATTTGAAGAAATGGCCTTCAATCCAAATAGCATGTGATGCCTGCCAAACTGTGAGCATTACTTGTGGCCTGAGGTGTATGCAGAGCTTAGCAGTCATTAGCGGCTGTGGAGCTCTCCCTGGATGAGAAGCTGGGAGCGTGGGCTGCTCTATCCCAGGTCTGGTGCACACATGGCAGCTTGGAGGGCTCCACTCAGGGACTGGCAGTCCTTAAGCCCTGCTTCTCCATGATGTTCCACAGCTTGCGCAGGTTGGACTGGGTGATAGTGTCATCGGGTTTCAACTGCAGCGCTCGGAGGTAATTGGCTTCGGCCTCGTGGAGCTTCCCGTTGAGGTGTAGGATGGCCCCGAGGTTCATCAGGGCTGCAGGATACTGGAACGAGAAGAAGTCGTTTTAGGGACAATAGTTTCACATTAAGAAAGATTACTGCTAATTGAATCATGAAACATCAACCTCTCTGTTTAACAATGGGAACACTGAATACTGGGCAACAGCAGTAGAGCGGCTGTCTAGGGTTGGGGGTTTGAATACCGCTCTAACCTGTGTATGCTGTTGTTGTGTCCTTGGGCAACACACATTATTCATTCTATGTGTTCCATGGTATTGTAGGTGCTTTAGAACCATTGATATATGTTGTGTTTATGTTTTGAATCAATCAACCATCAAATCCATTTACCAATTTTTATATAGGTAAAAAATTTGCATAGTCACATTGTTCAAATAGATGTAGTCCAGTCATACAGGTAAACAGACTCGGAGCCATTTTAAGTGAGACATCCCCATGAGAGAAGATATGTTGGTTTTCCTGGCGTGCGATTCTCTCTTGTTTGTGGGATCATCCTGACTCGGTGTGCTGTTTGGAGCTGGTAACCACTGCGAGTGCGTGTCGTTACTCTGTTGTGTGACCGCACATGTCAGAAAGAGCAGGCAGCACTTTGAAGTGGTTCCAATGGCTCCATACTGTATGTATTCCACTGGTGCCAAGGGCCGCAGTCATCATCAGAGCGGCCATGACTCACGAGGACTTAAGTACGGGAAAAGTGTCTGTGGTACAATCACAGGAGGATGCTGACGTGAGCCGAACCAGGGAGGGACCACATCTGATCCCCATTTAGTCTGGAAGAGGGGCCTCTAATCCTGTCACCAGGCTACTGTGTTTTTACTTTGTAATGGTTCAATATGACAGTGAAGTGTTGAAAAATTGACAAAAGTTTAATGGTACCATATAATGATTCATTTCACACTGATTATTTAAAAGATTATTGGAATTTATACTAGTTCCTAAAATGCATAACCTATAAATCATTCACAACATTGAAACTAATACACATTTCATATTGTGGTACTGTACGTGCACCATAGCATATTTAGATTGTAAATACAGCATGTCACTTAAATGAAATTAGAATTGACATATATATATATATAATATAATTCAGTTTATGCACACTAGCAACTTTCTTTGATCATAAAATCTAAACCAAAAGACAAACAAATACACTTTTTATGTTTTGTTTTGTTGCCAGTGTAGTCCTTTTGCCAGTCCAAAGCCAACATAAATGGTACTTATTGTGTCAGAGGGGCTAAATAAAACACACATAAACGATCTATGCCAAATCACTCTGTGCTACTACTAAGCAGATGATTTGCTGCGGCGAGTCAAGAACAACTCAAATACAAAAGTTTCACCCCTTCATAAAACATTGCTATTTCTTTGACATATTTATTTCAGCACTTCAGGGCAAATGGTGCTATGGTCTGACCAATCTGTCTCCTGCTCACCACCTCAGAATTCACCAATCCTTTTCACAAAATCTCTGCAATTACAGTAATCCCCAACTAAAACAAGAACATTCTCAACTCCCTGTGTTTCAAACTGGGCGTCACACGAGAAGCCAAGGTTCTTTGCTCTAATGGTGGAGGTAATTCTACGGCTGTTTGACTAATAAATTGCCTGGTGTTTGACCCACTATTTGAGGGTCACACCACAAATGGCTCTGCGGGGTCTATTTGGCATCGGGGAAGTGTTTATACATTTGCACATAATTGAAAATGGTAGGGAGGGTCATATGAAAGCTGTGCGTTCTATGCATAGTGACATACACAGAGGTGTATATGAGGGCTTTAATGTATTTGATCTGGATCACGTGTCTACAGAAGTGTAATTATCCCCATGGTTCACTCTGCAGTTGTAAGGTTGTTTCAGTTCAGGAAGCTGTGATAGCTACTGAAGAAGGGAGTGATATTAAACTAGCAATGGTAATAATTTCTTGAACAAATACTTGCGGTCCTGAAATGGTAGATGTGATAATTGAGAACTGATAAGCTATGCCAGCAAAACATAACATACCATACCCGGTAATTGCCAGAGGTAGAATGTAAATGGTCTAAACCTAAACTAAACCAGGTCTAAATCAAGTCTAAACTAGTGTCTAAACCACTAGAAAAAGTAACACCAGTAGTATTCAAATCACAGTTTGAGATCCACAACAGAGAAGAGAGGTTTGCCAGCTTCACATGGACTTGCAAGATTAATATTTTAAAGTATGTACGAACCCAGATTTGTTGCCCCAGCAGACCTTGAAAAGCATTCCTATAAAACCAAACTCTGTTCAGTGTGCTTCACATCTGGGTGCAAATACAATTCTGGACCTTTGCTCATTCCTGATTTGAGGTTATCATTCCTGTTCTACCCAATGGTTTTCTTCACATTTAGTACCTCTTTCGTCTGCTTCTAAAACATTTTTTGATTTATACCCTTCAACTTTGGCATACTTTTTTTTACTTGGGCCTTACAACACTACACAAACCATTCTCTTGTCAAAGCCTTTCATTTTTCCTCATTTCCTGCCGCTCTGCAACCTCTCTGCCTCCCTACAGCCTTCCCAAAACTGGCATGTCGAGAGAAGGAATGAGCAGATGTGGACCGTATTAGCCGGGACCGTAAAGAAATGCTTGCTGTAAAAATGCAGGGAGTTAGAAATGTGAAGTATATGTTCCCAGTGGTCAGCGGTCAGAAGTCAGGTTAGAAAGATGGACCAAATATCTTTTGCACACCAAATTAACTGCTAATTACCACAAATGTCAGAATGGTTGAAAAAACAGAATTTTAGTGACTTTAAAAATGGCCTGGTTGTTGGTGCCAGATGTGCTGCTCAGAATATTTCAGAAATACTCTTTGTTTTGTTTGCACAAAAGATTGAAAAATGGTCTTAAAACATTCAATGTTTGTGGGTAAAACACTCAGGAGATTTGGCCAGTTTAGCTAATCGCAAAAGCAAATGGTGAAATCCGGTTACAACCAAGGTCTTCAGAAAGCCGTCTCTAAACGCTTGAAAAACCAAACCTTGAATCTGATGTGCTGGGTAGAGCAGCAGATGTCCACAAAGGTCTCACTTTATTAGGTACAAGACATACTTATTATAGCGTCCAGAGAGTGTACATAAGGCATATACAGTGAGTGAAATTTTGTACTTCCTTCAACACGAGCGCCCATATGTGTTCAATATAAAAAGTGCAGTAAAGCATGAAGTGACAAATGAAGACGGACAGGGAACACGGCTTGAGTCAAGTCATATTGTGGAGAACAAAGGATAACGCTCAAAAAGATGGATGAAGATCGAAGAAATTACTATTTTGCATCAGCTGTAAGCAATACAATTCACAAAGGGCGTCCAAGTCCGAGTGACCATAAGGCAGTGGGTAAAACTGAGGTTCCATGTTTGGATTTGGATGTAAAATGCATGTTTATACAGTAACAGAGGCCAAGAAACAGTCATGTGAAAATTACACCGATCTGGGGCCTGCAATAAAAAGATGAGAAACACAAACATCCACAGAGTGTGTTGGGAGGAAGACTGATACTGAACCTCTGCTGTTTCAACATTGTTTACAGACACACTGGGGTAATGGGGGTAGTTTTTTAAACCATGAATCATGAAGTCATTTTGTGAAATAAATTACCATTCTGTTTATAAATGGAGTCATGAACAACTGTTATGTGTCTTGTTCTCAGAAACATATCAGGATCTAGAGGAATATCTTGATACCGGTGTGACAAATAAATAAAGGTAAGAGCCGCTTCCAAATCTCATCAAAGTATTTAGTACTTTAGTTTCTTTGTATCCCCCTTAATACCACTGAGCAATCACTTTGAGTTTGTCCTTACCTCTCATAGGCATTAGGCTATTTGTTATAAATCATTCACGGGTTAGGATTTGAAGAAAAACTAAAATGCAAACAAATTTGTACAGTGTAATTATATATCTAAACATTTTCTGATTTCTAGTTCTTTTTTTTTGTCTTAACAATGCATTGACAAAGACACAGAAACTACTGAGGGTGGTTTTGTTTATACACCACACTGAAGTCTAAACTATAACATAACAGTATTTGGATATACATTTCTGGTTGTATCAAAAGGTTTCAGTCAACTCACAAGAACAAACATATAGTAACTACATGCCAAACACACTTTGCCCTAGAGCAGTCGTCACTTAAGAGCAGTCTGCTGTGGACCGAGGCCCATTCATTTTCAGATGTCAGCGTTTCTGACCAGGGGGTTATTACCATTATTCTTTTCAATCTACTCACTCTACCCCAGCTTTGAAGTCAGTGATGGATGCTGCACAAACAAATCTGTGAGCTTAGTCCCAAACAACCCCTCATTTTCCTGCCTGCCCTTTCCACAATGAAGTCTATTGAGGCCAGACACTCTGATTGCACTGTCCATTATGGTAAACAGTAATGAGCAACATCTAAGTTGTCTAAGAATATTGTTTATATTAGTTCAAAAAGTTACAGACCTAGTAATCACTATAGACATCATATAAGTGTCTGGTTTAGAAGTGGATAGACGTTACAGCATGTTCTTTATTAAAGGTAATTTTCTGTTTCTGAACAGTGTAAAATGTTCTATTTTAAACCTAATGAGTTTAGAGTCTTTGTGTAGTTTCTGACCCTCCCTAAAAATTCCATCCAAAACAGAGCAGTATTTTTTATAGTTAAGTTGCTAACAGGTGCCAATCTTTAAAAAAACAAAAAAAAAACAGACTCTCCAGATAAACTGTTCCTTGTGTCATCCAAATCCGTTCAGTAGTTTTTGTGTAAAAAAAACCAAAAAAAAAAACATTCGCTACTGAAAACATTACTTCCTTGGCGGAGGTATATAGGGGCAGTCTGTTCAGTTTAATTTGAATGAGTATTTTTCTACTAAACTGCACATATCAATGCATACATGTTAAACACATTTAAAAGATAAAATGAGTTAGACTTACATTAGGTCGTAGGCTCGCCGCTTGTCCATAATACTTCTCGGCCGCCTCATTTAAACTGGCTTGTCTGCAAAAGAAAACACCCAAAAAGCGGTTGTAATTACTCATCTTTACTGCAGTTGGCTTGAGGCATTGAACTCTGCGTTTACCCGTGCTCAGGGGTCACTGGGAAAGAAACAGAAGGAAACGGCATGCAAAATGAGAAGAGATGAGAAAAAAGAACCCCAGTATCATAAAGGACTCTGTATGTGATAGCATCTCGTAGTCAGATTAAGATCTGAGCTGAGAAAACACTTAACATCTAATTGAACCTAAAGGTCAGGACATTAGAGCTTGAAGAAAAGCCATTATAAAACAAAGTGTACAATAAGTACAGATTTCTTTGTAGAAGCCGTGCCGATTGGTCCTATTAAAATGCTATACTGTAATGTGCATTTCTGACTGAGCATTTCTGGGTTTGTCAACACAAACCAAGCTAACAATTACAACTGTGCTTCTCCAACGGTGAGTTAGGGTCACTTGGAACAGTTTCAGCATTGAGGCCTATATATTTTAATACCTGCATCAAACAGATTATAAAAACTATTTTGCGTCACAATAAATGTCAGATGTTGATGACAACCTTCACCGTCGATGTTGATGAGGGTTTGAGCTTACTTAATAGAATATGGCAGAGGTCAGTTTGACATAAAGGGATATGTTACAACTTTACATTTGAATGCCCGTTTGGGTTAACAGAACATACAGCCATGCACTGAACCCAATTGATGTACCAATGCCCCTTCTCTCTACCACATGGTATTTTCCAGCAGATTGCAGATCGCAATGGAAGCACAAATAAAAGAGAAATCCTCAGGACATAAACCTGCACCGGTCTTATCATAAGACTGTGTTTTCATCTTCAATAATCCACTGCTCTGCCTACTGTCTGTCAAGTGGCACTGTTATTAATAAACAAAAATCGCCTTTATGGTCCGCAGCTGCAGCCCTCCTACCTACACTAAAAGTTGACTCATTGCAAACAGTTTAACTTTGAGAAAGTCAAGGACACTCAGTGCAGCCCCTAGGGTCGTAATGATCAAAGGAAGTGAGGCCATTGGGGCCGCGCTTTCATTTAGGCTGTCCGGCTCTATTAAGGGATCATCCACATGTTCAAGATAAAAGCCAATGCTTTCGTCTTCTAAAGGTCACACAGGTCAGAAGCCCAAGAACAAACACAGAAATATGGCCCAAGTGCAAAGATATATACAATGTGCCCTATTTAATTCATTACATATATACATACATAGATACATCCATCCATACATACATACATACATACATACATACATACATACATATTGAATTCAAGCCTTCAGGGCCCCAGCCCCTCTGCTTCAGTGCATCTGTAAATTGGTGTGTCCTCTTATAACAAAATCAATATAGTTTTAAAATCAGTAAAATAGACTAATACAATAAATGTAAGTTCTTCTTTAACACCCCCATTACACTCCCTTTAACTGAAGGCTAGCGCTTATTTGCAAGATTTAGAAGATTTGTATTATTTTCATTGAGTTATTGAGTATTTCTAACATAAGCTGCAGCTAAAGCATAATTTCATGTATGTTTTGAGTTTAACTTTTGAATCAATTTAAATGTGCCACCAGCTCAGGTTTTTGTTAAGGGCCTCCAGCCCCTGAATCTGCTCTGACAGCCCCTGAATCTGCTCTGACAGCCCCTGAATCTGCTCTGATAGCCCCTGTCCCAGAAGTGTAAAAACCTCACTCTGATCACTCTAGCTACATGTGGACAGAGCATCCTCAGACAACACTAAAAACGACAGCAGCTTTTGTCTGGACGTGTGAACTGTTTAATGTTCTATTAAGTACAGTAATATAGGCTAAATTACATACGCTGTATAAACGGACAGGAATTTGCGATTGTGATTGTTTCTCTGTGAATATGAGGTATTTATTGACATAAAATAACCTATATATATAAATAAAAATCACCTACTTTGTGGAGTTACACACCCCGCCCCTGCACCTCTCTGCTGCAGGAGAGAGAAAGACTTCAGACCAAATAGTTTAAAAATTTAACAAATGTGTCTCTCAGCTAAAATTTGCTGCATGATCAGAGTTTGGTGCCCTCTCTCACACTTGATGCCCTACACATTGTGCATGATGCACCTTTTGGGATCCCCCTGGTGGCCACAGGGCCCTAAGCAGGCTTATATTACATATAAACATATGTCATTTATCTCACTACATTCCTAGTTTGTCAGATATAACTGTCTGTAGTTCTTTTTAAGTATTATAAATATGTATGTCCTATGTCCTATGAGGACATAGATACACATGTATTTCTATAAATGTTAATGTAAATGTTTGCAACAGTGAGATACACTGGTGAAGTTGCTCTTTTACTAAACAAGTACTCTACATTCCAGCGGCCATCCAAACACTGGGCTGTGTTGCTGAATTTGTCCTGACATTATAAATGTGGCTTTCCCGTCCAGCCACAAACATATGTTTCTTTGCCAACAAAAGTATTTAGAGAGCTCAAGCTTCAGGGCAAATATGCAAACGCCGATCTAATTGGATAATACCATTATCACATTTATAAACACATTATCAGAGGTGACTGAACAGTGTGTATGCTGCGGCCAAAGAGCTCTGACCTCATTATGGCGTCTGGGTATGAGACCAGACGAGACAATACATGAATGACTGAGTGGGTTTTAATGTGGGACGATGAATGAATCAGAAGTCCCTGGAGAAAATGTGTTTGTAAATGACCACACAACTGATACACACACACACTGTAGCTATAGATATAGCTATATTGTGATACATGATATTGTGAGAAAATATTCTACAAATGTATGATATTTTTGGTATTTTACTGAGAAAGTGGTGTACAAGAATATTCTTAAGGTTTTCCAAAATTACACTAGTAAAATAGTATTGCTTTTGTTAATGTATTGTGATCAATTTGCAGTATCTACCATCACCAACACATTAGTATTCTTGCCAATACACAATACACTATGTACTATTAATCACCAATGGCACCCACCTCTAGATATACAACCAAATAAACTGCATTTTAATAAGACTCCATATAAGTATTTAGGTCTAAACAGCAGATGCATCCTCCATCTGCCTCCAGCCCAGAATTACATTTTGGGAGCTTTTTCTCGGTACATTGCGCACACAGCTTTAGCCTGGGGGACTGCACCTGATGTATTGCGAGCTGCTACCAGTTCATGCTATTACCCACAATCAATTCAAAGCAAATTATACATTTAGCAACCATAGGGAAACTAAATATGCTGAATCTGACAAAAGTCATGACATGCCGCTTAAAGAGACTAATACTTCAAATATGCGGTGATATAAAACATGTGGTTCAAGTAGAAAGCCAATTATGACTGTGTACACATGTGCATGATGTAGATTTTTTACCATTGCTTCGTCTGTATAAGTATAAATCTTCCAGTACTTTCAATGAATTGGACACACTTGTCTGCCGCCTACCACCATTTCTGGCGTCCACTGTCCTCCCCTAGTAAACTCTAGCAACTTTGGAAAAATATATAAATTGTAAAGAAGAGGGAGGGATTTATTTGGAAGCAATGGTCAAAAACCCAAGGACCCAGGGGTATAATACCAGACATATGCACATCTTCATTATTATTATTATCCTATTTCTTTTCCTTTGCGTAGAATCACTTTTGTCCCAGCCGACTGAGAGGCTTTCCACGCCAGCTTCCAAGACAAACATATAAAGAGCATGAGTCCGTGGAGGAGTGGGACCCCATACCAGGCGGGACGGGGGGAGTTCACGGCTAACGCTGCTGGAAGCTGTGCCGAGCGGTGAGGGGTCTTAGCACTGAGAAGAGGCAATATATAGACAGACCTGTTGGGGGTAAACATGCTCTGATGGTGCTTGTGCTAATGGAGAGGCAATTTATGTGCAGGACTAGTGCTTAAGTGAATGATCAATGGCATAGTGGTCCATTATTTCCAATACAGTCTAATATTTTACACAGATTACTTTTGTTTCATGTGCTTTGAGATGACCTTCAATACTAGAGAACACAGCAACTCAACATATAACATCAGTATTAATAGTGAGTGTTTGTTTTACACTAGCACAAGAGGATTGTTTATACTTTGTTAATAAAAGAAAGCTTATTCTCCCAGTTCAATGTCAATCAGCAAAATGACTTTGAAGAAGTGCACAGCATAGTGTTACATGGTAAAGCCTTTAGCAATTCTATTTTTTACATGGTGCTCATGGAAAAGAATTAAAAGCAGTGCAAAACTGCCCTAGGTTTTTTCTTCAAGTGTATATTTTTCCTCTAAAAAGAATGACACTCCAGCTTTGTTGTCACCGCAGCAGCAAAGTGACACTTGGCAAATACAGTTGATATATTTTACAGTTTCTCACTTATCCTGAACACTGCACAATTGAACTCTAAGTAACAAGCTCAGAGCGTATGAAGACACAAGACAAACCAGGCACTCTAAAACTGGCACTGCTTCTTGGAGGAGAGGATTATTCTGTGCAGCCGACTAAATCATGCAGTCTGAGGACTGCTGTAAGCCCCTGGATAAAACGTTCAGACTGAGGACCTCCCAATTTCACAGCCAAGCCCTGGAAACTGAAGCCCACCCATCTCCATATCCACCAAGAATAAATCATACATGGTTCCTTCATCATATAAATACCAGAAATAAATGGTCACAACAAAAGCCTCACCTGAGCATGTGTGCTGCGCTGAAGACCACATCAAACTCGCCGCCGTCGAGGTGTGCAGCTTTCTTGGCCATCTCCGCCGCCTCCAGCAGTCGTGACTCTTCCAACAAAAACTGACCTGGAAGCACAAGGGAAAATGTGTGATTAGTGTTAGAGGCCTAAGGAAAAACAGGATTCCTGCTGATTTTTTGAAGGTCTTTTTCAGGACAATGAGGCTCTAGACACCTAAAGACACTTTTTAGATCAGGAAGTGGCTCAGACTCAGATTGTCAGTTTAGTATATCAAAATATATGAAAGGTGTTTAGATGCAGGGGATTTTCAGCTTTCTGAATTATACTACTGAGATATTTTCTGCATTTTCCTCTTATAATATGGAGCAGGAGGCCTGACTAATGCTATTTTATGTCTTTTATTGTTAACTAAATACTCTGGGCTAAATTAAAAGGTGTAGTTCGTAGGTTTCCTAAAATAATCAAATGAATATTCTATTCTATGATGTAAAGTAGGTTGTCTGTAATCTGTAGAGGCCAGGGGCGGGACTAAAGTAAAACTAGACTATTAATGGTCAAAATGGTAATGCGCAAACTCAATCTGATGTTGCTGTACAAGCCAGGGGAGAGAATAAAATAAAAAAATGTACGCGACAAAATCTTGGTCCCAAAGATTTTTATTTTATTTTAGGAAACTACACCTTTAACGTGTAGGATTGTTACTTCAAATTTCCAAGATTATTTTACCACACTGGTCAACTTTAATTCAGACCATCTCTCAGACCATCTCTCAGATCATCTCTCAGACCATCTCTCCGACCATCTCTGAGACCATCTCTCAGACCATCTCTCCGACCATCTCTGAGACCATCTCTCAGACCATCTCTCCGACCATCTCTCAGACCATCTCTCAGACCACCTCTCAGACCATCTCTCAGATCATCTCTCCGACCATCTCTGAGACCATCTCTGAGACCATCTCTCAGACCATCTCTCAGACCATCTCTCAGATCATCTCTCAGACCATCTCTCAGACCATCTCTCAGATCATCTCTCAGACCATCTCTCCGACCATCTCTCTGACCATCTCTCAGACCATCTCTCAGACCATCTCTCAGACCATCTCTCAGATCATCTCTCAGAACATCTCTCAGATCATCTCTCCGACCATCTCTCCGACCATCTCTCCGACCATCTCTCCGACCATCTCTCCGACCACCTCTCCGACCACATCTCCGACCACATCTCCGACCACCTCTCAGACCATCTCTCAGACCATCTCTCCGACCATCTCTCAGACCATCTCTCAGACCATCTCTCCGACCATCTCTCCGACCATCTCTCCGACCATCTCTCCGACCATCTTTCAGACCATTTCTCTGACCATCTCTCAGACCATCTCTCAGACCATCTCTCCGACCATCTTTCAGACCATCTCTCCGACCATCTCTCAGACCCATTTGTTCACATTAACCAACCACACTAGAGCTGTTATTTTTATATAAAATATCTCTAACAGGAAACATGTGTCTTATTAGGGCCACGGCTGCTGTTCAACCACGCCTTAAGGATATTATGAGGACCTTACAAGGACATGAACTGTGGGTAGACTGTTTTATAAAGCCAGGTTTAAAGAGGAATTATTCTTGACTGTTGATTTTGGTCAGCACCACTATTGTACCTGGAGGACGCTAAGCAGATGAGATTCTAGCCAAGAAAAACTAAAAACCTGGAGAACAGGACTGAGGTGTGGAGCAGATTCAAACAGAGACCGAACTGAAAGTGAAATAGCTTCAAGTAAAAAAACTGATGAAAGTGGATGAAAGCTTTTGCAGATATCAAAGGCACGCAGTCGAAGTCCGTTTCTATAAGACCGTGTGAAATCTAATAAGGACTAATGAGTTATCAAAGCAAGGATATGTAAGTCTACACTAATGACATTCTAGGAAAGATACAATAGCTAGAGTTCGAGATTGACTTTTTTAGAATTTTAGATTTTATTTGTGACAAAAAGTGAGATGGAGAAAATGGAAATAGATAGATGATATAAGGTATGTATGCATTGCTTATTGTTCTGCAATTACACAGGGGAATAATAGAAAATAGTGGTAATATTCACACCATCACCACCACCAGAGCTGGGCAGACTAAAATGAGGGTTGCAGCAACGTAATTCTTATGAAAATGGTTTCATGAACAGAAGTTACACTTTTTAACATAATACTAACGGTGTGGTATCTATCTAGGTTTGTGGAGATACCTTTAAGGTCCTATTAAAATAGTTTATTCATAAATGACCCAACAGTTAATGCTAGATGTAGTAAGTGATATGAAAAATGAGACCAAAAATGCATGGGGCTTCACTAAATCTATAAAAAAATAAAAATAAAAAAATTACTCCTCCCACTGGGTTGTATGGGGTTTAAGATTTTTGTTTTTATTAGTATATGATTGGACATTATGTGTAGTTTTGTACAGCTCCAACATTTTACACAATAGACCATTAAAATAAATAGCCACCAAAGAAAATCAATTCTACTCATCTGAACTATTAAAGGATCTTTAACCTTTACTATGGTGACAACTAAGACGTATATCTGTGTTACCAACAGCTGACATATGCCATTGACCTATTGATCAGGTAAATGTCAGTGTGCAGCGCTGCTGACACATCGCTTCAGTATAAAAGGTTGTCGTACTTGGACAGTGATGGAAGATTAGGAGTCTTAAAAGGAAAAAAAATGAATGATCTTATCAGCTTATGAAAAAGTAATGCATCTATCAGAGCTCTTTTGTGGTTATCTTATCTGCAGTGTCAAGAAATGTACAAATTAAAGGAAGACACACAGTCATGGCCCAGGAGTCAAACACAACAATGTGAGGAAGTTCACAGATCTTCATGAGTTTGAAGGTGAACGACATGGCAATGGCCTTTATGTTTTTAAAGCCTAGTCCTCCGGACATGAAATTATTTTCTCTCACAGTGTCCTGTGTTAGCCTTCCACACAAAATAACAAGTGGGATGTGCAAACTAGGTCTATATCGGTGAAACGGCCCTATACATCTGCTCAAAATGCTGTGTGACCAACAGCCACCTGTTTGATTTCTAAGCGTTTTTTATTTTCAGGTCCGCATTTTCACAGCTACAATCTGCGGATGTGAAACTTCGCCAAAACCATTTCTCAAATAAAACATGGATTTGAAGACAGAACCCCAACCATCAAGTCTAGTAAAGTGTAGTTAAAGTGTAGCATTCCAATATTGCAAAATGATCACAATAATGATGTGGACTTGTGGATCACATTCACACATCCATTCATTCAGGGAGTGGGTAAAGTGTCTTGCCCAAGGACACACCATCAGTATGCAGTTGATGGAACATGGATTGAAAGGCCAAAAAAAATTTCAAATTCTGTGGTTTAAAAAAATTAAATGTATAAAATTGAGAACAAGTGAATGTGTACACTTACCGTAATGCATGTAACAGTTGCCCTTTGTGGGATCCAGTTGAATGGCCTTCAGGAAGTAGCGCTCGGCTTCTGTTTTCTGCCCCTGAGAGAGACACATTACACAAATGTCATTATTATTTCAACCTGTCATTATGAAAACACCACAGCCAGAAAACCTCGGTGAATACCTAGTGTTGCTGTCCAAACCACAAGCTGACATCAACTATAAATCTTAATAAAAAGACACACAACACATGTACACACTGTCATGGTTGGCTCCGTGCTGCCACTGGTCCAAAAACTCATTCGTTTAACACTTTCATCTGAGCAAATAACACTTCGAACGCACAACCACAGAGCCTCAGTGTGTGTGGCCTCACCGCGGTGAGACAACACAGGGAGTTAGCGAGAGTATGGGAAAGAAAAGAGATTATAATATGGGCCTATGTATAGATGACAACACATGCATAGTATTCATAAGGATGCCACTATATACATAAACACATGGGTACACTTATAACTAGTTCAATTATACACAATTGTATGCAATTCTTAGCAATTGTCTGAAACTAACATAATATTTCTTTGTTGTTATCTCTTCTGACTGTATGTAACTTGTCATTGTCATTCAGTTGTCCAGTTTTGTATAATGTGAAATTGAAATGAGGTAGGCACCTACCTAAGCTCCCTGCATCTGCCTACTCAAGTTGAGCCTTGTTTTGTTTGTATAAGAACTATGAATATTTTATATACTGTACAAATATCATATCATATATAATGCAAGAGTTCCAAATATGGATGAGTGACAGGGACATGGTTAGGTTTACAAAAGATAAGAATACATTTATTTGTCCCACAACGGGAAACTTGTGGTAAAAGGGTTGTAGAATAACACTATGATACATTATCTACAAATGTATTTTGTGTTGTTATTCAGCTATCATCAGCTTTCTGCTTAACATAAATGTCTAGGTCAATTTGACATGTTTCAACACACTAGAAATCTGAAATACATAGATAAACATAAAACTTTAATATTAACATTTTTTGTATGGATTTAGAAAATCTATAAGTTATTTTGCCCCACTATCATATAGGGCAAAATAGTAGTGTGCATTTAATTAAAACCTGGTAATGCAAACCTTGAAGAGCAATATTCAAACTAGGCCTGTATAAGGTGTATATCGGCGAAACGGCCCCATACGTCTGCCCCATACGTCTGCCCCATACGTCTGCTACAACTGTCACCAATGGGCACCCTAATCACTTTTTTGATTTGTCTGGATGATTGTG
>JAVQKC010145494.1:0-19125 GCA_036025475.1 Philypnodon macrostomus | reverse complement strand
AGTTGGGGATAATGTAAAGAGTTGGGGGTAATGTAAAGAGTTAGGGATAATGTAAAGAGTTGGGGATAATGTAAAGAGTTGGGGGTAATGTAAGTTTTGTCTGATTCTTTTCGCTCAATACACCTAATCCCATTTACCTCTGTACTTAGATGACCCATTTTTATCCTTACAAACCATTCTCCACTGGGGCTCACAGTTTAATGTTAGCAGCCCGTTGAAATTGAATCTTTAAATGCATGTTAAATCATCAAACAAAATCCTATATTATCTAGCCTGTATTTCATTTAAATATTTCAGAACTTATAAACTGTAAACAGAACACATGCTGAAGACATCTAAAAGGATGCAAGGTGTGCACATTTTCCACAATGTTAGGAGTCATAACGGGGGTGAGTTTACGGGGTTAAACACTAACCTGGCCTGTTGTAACATATCCTTTATATGAGGTCAAAGTAATCGTGCATTGCTTAAGGGTGAGTGGGAGTAAGGTCCTGCAAGTCTAAGCCTGCCTTCTATGTGTGCCCAGGATGACTTATTGATATTCAAACAAAAAGAGGAGAGTCAAGGTGGTAGAGGCGACAAGTAAGGTCCCTTTGGTAAATGCATGTATCTTATCTTCTATTGGCTAGTTGTAAAAACAGCAGATTAGTATATTTGTATAGGGACAGGATGTGATCGTTCTCTCCCACAGAAAGGAGACACAGTAGTCAGGTGGAGGTGGCTCACTATTGTCACGTGGCCTGTTGTTTTCATCAATGTCACTCTATGGTTGAAGGAGGGGACAGCGAGCATTACCAGCTTTATCTTAGCCACTGGCAACGAAACACATCAAGCACTAAGGATTAAAACAAGCTCTGAGTCCAAATTAGGACAGCATGCCATGGGTCCCCTCACTGGGCTCAAACAGCTGCCATGCTGGGTGACAGAGTGGGACGGTGGAGTTGCAGCAGATTGATACTAAAAAGGATTCCCAGGTTAAAAATGGCAGGTGTTTTGTGCTTCGAAGAGTCATGCTGAGGCCCGGGCCCTGAATATATCAATCAAAGCAGAAGCGCTTATATTAATGTGGCTTTAGCACCCATAAAATGTTCCCAAGCCCCCCCAAAAGTAAGACTATATACCAGAGCTAAACCAGGACTAACATAGTACTAAACCAGAGTATGAGTAAACTAGGTAGGGTCAAAACCAGGTCTAAACCAGGTCTAAACCAGGTCTAAACCAGGGCTAAATCAGGACTAAGCCAGGTCTAAACTATAGGACTAAACAAGAGTCCTACAGACACTCAAAGGCACATGCTTGTACAGTAAAGCCTGCAATGGGGCTATCTTGGTGCATTAATAAATTAGACCCGGAAGCGAAGATTTGGGCTCATACCATTGGTCCAGTCTGATCACACGTCTCTATCAGTGTAGCGTCAAATTGTTCAAAGCACTTGCGATCGCCAAGAGGATCTTTAATTAAACAGAGTGTTGGTCAGTTCTGCATTCTCCGAACTCCTGTTATCTCTATTCAATACATACGTTTACACAGAGTAGCAGCTTCTTGTGTCAGCATCAGTAAAGAACATCCCATAAAATCTCCCAGCACTATTGTATACATGTTTTTTTTTTACAGTGTCATCATGTTTGGAGTAGATGGGGCGATATACTTACTACTGTGTGGGTTATGGCCACCTTGCTTGCTTGAAGACAGGGCAGAGTAGATTTCTCGTCCATTTGGTGGTTCTGGAGAATCAGTGTCAATATATAGCGGCTAACAAACTGATTTATGGCTTCTATTGACGCAAGTGTCTCATCTTCAAATCTTCTTTACTGTCTGCAACAAAGAACACTGAAAGGATGGAGATGGTGCAGATAGAGACAGGCAAGTGTTAACATGTGACACGGAACACGTTACAAACTTGTGTGTAAATATCCATGCTACTGCTGCGCTCCTCCCGTCTTGACCTTTGTTTTGATGTTACCTCCTGTCAATATTAGCCCAATGCATGACTGCCTTCTGCCCTTGAACACCTGACAGCACATACATCATATTTTACCGAGCGGTACACCTCCAAACCTCAGGCTCTTTTCTTACTCAGACACTCCACTAGACATATACAGGACAAGCTCAGTGCACTGTTACTTAGAGCCACTGTCCTGTGCCTTTAGACCTACAAACACAAAAATACTTAGATTTACTTTAGTTATGTAATGTTTTAATCCATTCATTTTTAGACTGCACATGACCCACCCGTCTGTTTGGTTTATATAAAGTTTTATGTCCATTCCATGTTCACCTGTACATATCCAAAGACACACCAATCCCAAATCATGTTGTAACTATGCAAAACTACTTTCTTGTCTCATGTCCTTGGTCACAAATACACTTAAAATGCTAAAGCTTTGCGCTCAGTTGTGCATGATGTATTAGACCCTTGGCATGAAATATGCATGAAAACAACATTATTCCATGTTATTCCATGTCACTGAACACAGTTCATTACATTACTTGTCATCTCCTATTCACTTTGTGTGGATAGAGGTGACTTCAAAGAGAAAACACACATCTTACACTTACATCCTAAACATTCTACTGTCCAGTCACGTCCAGAGGCTGTGTACCTTTCCCCTCAGATATGAAAGTATGTGTGTTAGTACTTTACAAGACATGATCAACCCAGGACCCCCTTTACCCCCCACCCCACCCCCACGAGAAGCAGTCTCATTACACTCAAAGGGCAAAACGGTCATCATAATGAAGCTGATAGAATAGCTCTCACCGCTGCAGTGCACAGTCCCAGTATAAATGTTCCCAGTGTAATTTACTATAGCTGGATTATACTTTAGACACACTGACATGCAAGCGCATAAAGACGATTATGTCATCACAATTGTCTCCTACGTTCAACCGCACTATTTTTACATCAATCCCACAAAATAAACACATTTGGCACTGAACCCAAAAAGGAGAGTGAAATGATGTGTCCTAAAATTAGATCAGTGGGAGGCTGAACACCATAGTAATCCTGCAATCCCACAATCCCACAGTCACCTGAGTGTGCACTACCCGCACTGCATTTCTACATGCATGCCAACAAAAAAAACAGAGCTGAAATCAGGGCAAATAGGAAAAAAAAATCATTCAACACAGCTCGGAGCAGCAGCATTGAACAAATCCAATATATGTCCCATCCTCTCCCACTCATCCACCAGTCCTGTTTGCTGTGGTCTGAACATGAGAGGAAGGAGCTATGTGTTGTCTGTAGAAAACATATGGATAGCCTGGTTGTCTTTATGCATGGCAGGAGAGGCACCTGGTGAAGACGCTCTGTCTGGTCAAGGGTAAGACTATGATTTGAACCTCTCGTCTGTCAGCAGAGAGTGGGGCTGTACTGCTGTAGACAGGGATTCCACTCCATTTTATGGTTATAACTATAAAGAATGTAGGCAGTAAGTTTAAATTGGCTGAACTGAAGGTGTGTTTTTACAACATAATTATAGTATAAAAGGCCAGATATGATTTGTCTATAATCTACTTTTCTTTTTAGCAAATCACCCCCACGGCAAATCATCTCAGGGCACGCTCTTATCTCACACCAAACAACTTCATGTCCCCTTTAACTATACCTCTTTGGTCTTCCTTTAGTCCTCCAGCCTGGCAGCTCTAACCTCAGCACACCTCATTTACTGTGCAGCCTCTGTGAATGCCCAAACTCAGTCTCAGTAGTGTTCTAACATATTTGCTAATTCTATTCTTGCAATAGCTCCATATATGGAATGGCTAAAGCAGTGTACTTAAACAAAATTAAAATAACTAATAATTGCTTAATAATATGCAAGCTGTAAGTCAATTGATCATGAAACGCACGACCAAACATCGATTTCTGTATATGTCAAAGTCTTAGTGTTTGAATAGATCTTAAATAATGTTGTAATAATACACATTCATGAGAAGATCGCCCCTAAATGAGTTTGGTGTCATCTACGTTTTCCTATTTGCATGTGCTCTCGAAGATCGAAACACCCCATGTAGCAGAATTTCCAAGTGACCTCATCTCTTTTTGGCCGCCTGATGTTTTTGACAGCTGCTGGCTCCAGTTTTTTGCCTCAGCACTTTGATAGATTCAAGACAAGCCACTGAGGCATGGGGTCAAATCCCCATAGTTTTTATTTATTTTTTACAGCGATGTGACCAGAAAACATGATTATGCGCCCTGCAAGTTCAGCTCTGTGCATAAATATTACCAGAGCTACTTTAGAAAATCAATAGTGTATCGTTATCAAGGCAAGTCATAAGCTTAGCACAGTTAGAGAGGGTAATAAAAAGCCAGACGCATGTGATTAAAGCTTGTTAATCGATAATTACATCAACTTTTCAATTCACCGTCATCTGGAAATGCGTCAAAAACAAAGTCTATCTGTGTGTTTTAGTGCGGTACTAATATCTGAGTCGTCAGTTTGAATTTTTCGGTGGCTTCAGAGAAGGGAGCAGTGCAGAGATGAATAATGGATACTGTTGTGTTGTCGACTGCTTTGAACTGATGAGGTTTGATAAAGTGGCGAGCAAAAGCAGCTGTCCTATTTGAGTTGGTATCAGCCCATTATTGCTGGCACTGGAGAAGTGTAGCAGTCTGTGTTTCACTCATGAGTAAATATGGATTGATCTGTTTGTAAAAGATACGTGCGGGCTGTGGGTAAATATTTGTCCAGGCATTGCCAACATCAGTACGCTCAAAGTAAGTACAAAGATTATTTGAGGGAAGATGTTGGATGTTTGAAGACTATGGCTAAAAGCATTATTATGACATATCCAAACACTAAAAGACTGATCTTTATAAGCTTAAGAAAATTATATAATGTTAGTCCTGGAATAAACCTGGTTTAGATTTGGTGTATTCCTTTGCTTTTAGTTCTTGTTTAGACATGTTTTGGACCTGGTTTAGTCTTGGTTTTGCTGAGTTATTGACATTTATAGCCTTTAGCCCTTAGATTGCATACTATAAAAAAACTGAAATTGTAAAATAACGATTTGCTCTTAGCCCTTGTTTAGACCTGTTTTATTGTTGTTTTGTCCTGGTTTACACAGAAGTTATACCTTGTTTAGTTCGGATTTAGCCCTTGGTCTTAAAATCTGGATTTGCCCTGGCGACCTCAGTGGCCGTGGCTGTACTGCTCCCACTTATAACTCCCCCACCTTCACACCATATCGTCCCTGTCAGATAGAATTAAAGCCTTCTCGGCACCATTTTGTGTACATAGGGAGAGCACAGAGTGATACGCTTATGCAACACTTAGCATATTACCCCTGTGATTGAATTATCCTTGGAGGGGGTGACATGTTTTCTCACAGGGCTATCTCTTCTTCCTCCAACCCAGGCTTGCTTTATAATGAGGCCGATCTGTGCTGATGTGACTGAATGGGCCTGACCCTCTTTTACCCTCTGGTGTGTTGTGGTGCGGCCCACAGCGGCATGGTTAGTCACCAATGTGGCTTATGAGAGGCGTTGTGGTGTCGTTTAGCGCCGTGCTGGTCTGAGGGCGGAGGTGCAGAGAGGCCCGTTGCGCAGTGGACCACTGCAAAACTCATTTCCTTCAATTCTACCATTTCCCAGAGCTTGATGGAAGATACTATCTTCCATCAAGATAATATCTTGATCTTTCAGGGCACCTAGGCCTTGATCACACTATTAATGTACAGTCTAAACTCAGCACAAATTTATGTTGTGATAAGCAGATGGGATACACTGAGCACTACATGAAACTGTTAAATTTAATGATAGGATTCAAACATGAGTGATTATCTCTCTGTGCAGCTGTGTGGCCAGGAAATGAGATGTAATGTAATTATTTTCTAGCTTTGAATGGGACATAAAGCTGAACATATAGCAAACTGCAGCCACTCTTGCCAAATGCAAGACCATCCATCTAAAGATTAAGTGGTTACCTTCTATGAAATCAAGGTTGCACAATCTCCTAATTAGTAAAAGATATGAAGAATAGCTTTGTGTTTGCATAAACACGTGGCAGTGTGTCTGATACTGCACTCAAAGCCTGTGGGCTCAGGCCGGAGGAGTGCTTGTCAGTAAAAGGGCATTGAGAAGGAATAAGCTTTGAACATATATCCTTCATTACACATGTGTCTGCAAATCTATCCACGCTCCTTAGAACCTTTTTAGAAGCACTAAGTCCAAGACTGGACACAGTAACAGTAACAGTTTGAATGCCAGCTTCTGAGTGATTTTGAGCCAGCAGATTAAATGTCCACCTGGACAGAGCACAAAGAGAGTGGCCAATCAATCAGTCAAACAACAATAATGTAACATTAACTGGCCCCCCAAAAAATATCACTGACCTTTAAAGTAAACAAAACAGTAATAAAGATTAGTATGTCATGCTAGCACATATATATACAACAACATAAGTACATTTAGATCATCTACAATGTCTGTTCTTCTCTTTAATACTGAATGCTCCTAAAACTAACAAACTGAATACCTTTCTTTTCAGGAACCTTGTGAAGCAGGCACGCTGCGGCCTGTGTGGACGTGAGCATGTTTCGCAAGAAGAAAAAGAAGAGGCCTGAGATATCAGTGCCCAAGAACTTTGAGCACCGTGTCCACACTTCATTTGATGCCAAGAGAGGATGCTTTGTAGGCCTTCCCATGCAATGGCAGAGCCTCATAGACAACCTGCGCAGACCCCGGCCCATGGTAGATCCCTCCAGGATCACAGAGGTGGAGCTCAGGCCAAAGAAGGTATAACACACCTCTCATTCCTCCCAGTGCATCTGAAACTGAACCACAAATGTCATCATTAAGTGATAATTTGATGCTGATGTATAGATAGTATTGATACATGAGAATAGTGTAGAATCTGCAGAGATGCTACTGTCTCTGAAACGCCTGTGATGACATCTTCTGCTTTCTTGGGGCTGGACTAATGACCCTGCTGTGTACACTGACTGCACAATGTTGAATACTCAAAGGGACCACAAGATTTATTACACCACACCGGCAATTAATAACAGTCTATAGAGCGTTTGCACAGATGTCAAGCAGAGGGATAAAAAGTGCAGGTACAGGGAAAGCCACTGACTGATGCAAGTCTCACCATATCTTTACTGAGTATCTTTACTGCGTATCTTTGCTGAGTATCTTTACTGAGTATCTTTGCTGAGTATCTTTGCTGAGTATCTTTGCTGAGTATCTTTACTGAGTATCTTTACTGAGTATCTTTGCTGAATATCTTTGCTGAGTATCTTTACTGAGTATCTTTACTGAGTATCTTTGCTGAGTATCTTTGCTCAGTATCTTTACTGAGTATCTTTGCTGAGTATCTTTGCTGAGTATCTTTACTGAGTATCTTTACTGAATATCTTTGCTGAGTATCTTTGTTGAGTATCTTTGCTGAGTATCTTTGCTGAGTATCTTTGCTGAGTGTCTTTGCTGAGTATCTTTGCTGGTTTAAAAGTGTAACAGCAGCTAAAAAACTGTGAATGGAAATAGAAGCAAAATAAAATAATGAACAAAACAACATTTAAAAAGGTGCTTCTCAGTCCAGTGTGGTGATAATGTTACCTGACCTGTATACCCATTGTAGAGGTAGTTAGTGGCACTGAACAGAAGAAACAAGAGACTGACCACAAACTAAATATGACTCTACTCTTAGTCTAACTAATGAGCCACCACATTCTGCCAAAACACCCCAGCATCCATTTCTGTCAGGACAGGTTTAGGGCCTTTGCCTTTGCATGCCTGTTAGTCAGACATATTCAATGGCATTCGAAACATGTATGAAATGTCTGGATTCTTTAATATGGAAAGTCTATTGAAACATGTATTAAGTATTTATTGGTGCATCGTAGGAAATAGCTCTTTTGCAAATGTCTAAATTTAACATGCCTCTGAGCAATGATTATATCACACTCATTATTTCTCATGGTACAAATCCTTCTATAATGTAATGATACTGTAGCACGTGCCTTGTTAAGATAAATGCCTCTCCTCTTTCAGACCATAGTGCGGGGGAGCATGATTGGTCACGGGGACTACATCTCTGCCATGATCAGCGACATGAGCCGCCTCTCTGTGACTAGCTCCAACTCTTTGAGGAAGAGCAGCCCATCTAACCGGAAGAGGGCCCAGTCGCTCGGCCGCCTCGGGGAGGAGAACGAGGGCGACATGTACCAGTATGAAAGTCTCACTCAGGACGAAGAAGACGAAAATGATGCTCAGGACCAATGGAGAGATAGAGGCAGGAACATTCACAGCGAGACCAACACTCCTTACTTGGGAATGAAGAAGAGCATCACCTTACAACCCAACGGTATCCTACCAAAAGCTAGGTCTACTTATGAAGTCAGCATCCCTCAAGAAGGACCTCCGCAGAACATCCAAGCACCCAGTCACACGGCCTACATGAGCGCAGACATTGGCAGCCCCCAGGAGAGAGTAATCTGGAAAAGAGACATCCCGCTGCCAAGAGGTCTGCCTCCAGCTCAGAGACCAGTGGCATGTTTTTACAACCCTAGTATGACAGTCCAGCCGCCACACGGGGAGCAAGCTAATGTAGGTTCAGAGCTTCGGCCGGCCCCACCCATGTACATGCACCCACAGAACAGCCCCGGAAGGCCCTTCTCATCCTACGATCTCAAAGTAAGTCTATCATACATTATACATTCACACATGCATATTTCTGCAAATGTTATCTACATCATATTATTGGATCTCATCATGTTTTGCTCCATCTCTGAATATATTAAACTTTGTATTTGTATGGGAATTGGTTGTAGGGGAGCATCTTCAAAGTGCCAAGTGTACCAAACAAGACTTATGGTAAAAAAAATAGACTTATGACCACAAGGAGATGTATAGTTTATGAATTAAGCTTGATCTTTCTGAGAGGAGTCTGCATGTCAGCTCCGTGTTCCGTGTGGATTCTGCCTGGGTACTTCGGCTTCCTCGCACCATCCGAAGAAAATGCCTATGAATTGGTGACATTAAATTGCAGCTAGTGATTACATTTAAGAGTGAATGGTTGTCTGTCTGTGCATGTCTAGGTGAGGGCCGTCCAACTCACTGGCCCTTATCCAGGGTATGCCCCTACTAAGGCCCATAGTTGCAAGGACAGGCTCCAGCCACTCGCGATGCCTAGTGGGAAAATTGACAAGAAAATAAATGAAAGCTTGAATGTCTGTAAAAATGCCGTAAAAAGGTAAATGATAGAACTACTTCCTTATAGCAACTGTATTCACATGGGTCGTATCAGGTGAGATGCTGTGAAAGAGTAAATGACTTGATTAACATTCACTTTTAAAGTAGGTCCTGATCTGTAGGCAGTCGGCCAACAGGCTTTCACTTTCACGTTTATCTTATCATGCAGGCTGAGTCGTCGGTGAGGTACCACTCTGGCTTCCTGCCCACTGGCACGAGCAGTCCCTTAGTTGGTGGTGGCATCAGACCCCAGCGGACGGTACGATCCTCAGCGAGCTACACCCTTGGACTATCTCCAAACATGGGACTGCGACCAAATGTCCCAGAGCCATTTTTAAGACATTCAGGATGCCCCAACCCCCCTTACCCTCTTCAGGACAGTCCCTCACAACCAAGACCATCTCCTACGGGGTCTCTCGCCACCAGTCCCCCGGGCACCTGCTCCCCCGCTTTCAGACCGCCTCCACACCCCTCACCCCGGCCACCGCCAGACCCGCCTAAAGTCACCCACGAACAGTTCAAAGCCGCCCTTCAGATGGTGGTGGATAAGGGCGATCCACGGTCTTACCTGGAGAACTTTGTGAAGATTGGAGAAGGTTCGACAGGTGTGGTGTGCATCGCCACAGAGAAGCACAGCGGCAGGCAGGTGGCAGTCAAGATGATGGACCTGAGGCGACAGCAGAGGAGAGAGCTGCTTTTTAACGAGGTACAAACTCCTTTAGACTTTGAACTGTCAACTTCAACCACAGCAGCTTTTTACAAAGTGAGAAATATAAGCATCACTCAGACAGTGGATTATTGTAATGTATTTAGTTATATATATATATATATATGTGTGTCTTTTGCAGAACAATATTTTTCAAATTGCTTGTTACTGTACATTACTGCTTTCATGTTAATGACATTTTGAATACTAGGCAGAGGCATCTACTTTCAAACACAGGTTATTATGGGTTACGATGCAGGTATCAAACCATTTTATTGTACAGCTTAGGGGGTCACTGCAATGATTTTATCAATGCGTATGTTTGCTTGTCAGCTGCAGTTTTGGAAAAGCTGACTATATCAGCTTACATAAAAGTAATCAGGATTAGCTATAGCTTCAACTTGAAATCCTAAAGAAAGCCTATGACAGAATGTGGAGGTGTATAGTTATAGTTTGCAGGGATATCTAATGAAGGGCAAAGCTAGAATTTCAGGATATCCATGGGTTTGCCGTATCAAGTTTGCTGTCCCCTCTCACAAATCTCCCGAACAACCCTTTCACTTAAATTTAATTGCAAATCTGGCTATGGCATTTTACAACTGCAGGCTTACAGTGACTACTTGTGCTTTAGGTGGTAATCATGAGGGACTATCAGCACAGGAATGTGGTGGAGATGTTTAAGTCAGCCCTGGTGGAGGAAGAGCTGTGGGTGATCATGGAGTACCTGCAGGGCGGCGCTCTCACCAACATTGTGTCCGAAACCAGGTATGATTCACCAGCTGCTAGTGACTGAAAGTCTGGTCAAGTCTGCCTTCATGTCTTTGCTGCATTGTGTCTATTTTTTTAATGAGATCATCGTTTATACCCCCAGCCGCCACAAGGGGGTGGTGCAGTATCAGCTGGTGAGCGAGCATGTACACAAGGCTACAGTCGTCATGCATTATGTCTGAAAGAGAAAATCATTTGGAAGATTGTATATACCCTAAGCTATCACATTGTTTGATAGAACCAAGAAGCACATATAGACTTGAGCTGTCAATGCATTTTATATTATTAACAGATGGCTGACTCAATCATTATGGGATAACCCTGAGGTCTGATCTCTTGACACAAAGCAATGAAAATGTGTCTCTCATGTCAGATAATATACTACAAAATGAGCCAGCTGTCATAGGCACGCTACAGCTTTTGAAGCCATATGTAAATATAATATTCAGTCAATGCTTTTAATTAACACAGTCCCATATAATAGTTCAATAGCTTTTTAATACATTTCATTATAGTTGCACTAATAACTGTAGGAATGAATAGGCGGGTAACCTTGCTTTTTAGTTGCCATTTGATAATATGGCCTTTTCTCTTTTAACGCTGGCTCACTCTTCTTTATGATGCACTTTCAAAATTACAACATTTTATTAGTCACTCGGGGATGTGGGAGTTGTTGATCTGAACTCTGCCATAATTGCAGTGATTCATAAATTTTGACTTGCCTCTGAGCTGAAAGTGTGCCTGCAAAGCTCAAATGTTAATGTAAAACCTGTCTGCTGGTGTGTTTACACTTGTGTAATGTGTTGTTGTGTTGCAGGCTGACTGAGGAGCAGATTGCCACAGTGTGTGAGGCTGTTCTGCAGGCACTGGCCTATCTCCATTCGCAGGGAGTCATCCACCGGGACATCAAGAGCGACTCCATACTACTCACACTGGACGGAAGGGTAAAAAAAGCCTAAATTTTCACATTTTTAATTCAACTGTATAACTGTAAGCACTTTAAAATATATTATATATATTGTAGTTTTACCATTACCATTTCAAGTGCATTATATTCACAAAGACTCATAAGTGTACTCAAAAGTGGAAATAAAAAAATACCTCTAGTTAAAGTAAATATTATAAAAGAATCAATCAAGTACTTATAAAGGTATTAAGTATAAAACTATTATTACATTATATATTATATATAACTTTATTGTAGTAGCATTAATTCACCCATGTAAAGACATAAAATATGGTAATATTATTTTTAGAAAATCCGCAATGTCAACATTAACTATATTGTACATCACGTTATATCTGTAATATACAATGATGTATTCATTTTAAATGGTTGACTGAAGTGTTGTATGATTGTAGATGAATGAGTATATGATTGGATGTACTGTGTGAATGTTGTAACTTGCAGATGGACAGTAGCTGTGGCTAAATCCTTTGTTATTGTAAAGATTAATATGATTACACATTGTCCCGTCAAATAAAAATAAACTAAACTGTTTTTTAATGTATTTGTCTTTTCCTTGTTATTTTCCTGCAGGTAAAACTTTCTGACTTTGGTTTCTGCGCTCAGATCAGTAAGGACATCCCTAAGCGGAAGTCTCTGGTCGGGACACCCTACTGGATGGCTCCAGAAGTCATTTCCAAATCTCCATATGGCACTGAGGTAAGGAGGCGCAGTGTGAGGGAGTCCCCCTGATGAAAAGCAGTGACTCAATGTGTGTGTGTGTGGTCCAGCGATATATAAGACTGATGCAATATATTATTATGCATACAGTTAGTGTTGTTATAAAACTGACCACGTGTGTGGTGTTTTAGGTGGATGTGTGGTCGATGGGGATCATGGTGGTGGAGATGGTGGATGGAGAGCCTCCGTACTTCAGTGAAACTCCTGTAGCGGCCATGAAGAGACTGAGGGATGAGTCGGCTCCTAGTGTGAGGAATGTCAACCAGGTAAATGCAAAAACAAACAGCAGTAATCTTTTGTTTACGATTACGTTACATTTGTAAATAGAAAAGTATGAATTCATTTAACTTTCCGGTGCCCAGGTATGCTTTTTTTTGGCACATTTGCTACTTCATGTAACTAAACCAAAATGATATATAATTTTTAAAAAAATAATAGATTTTTTTTGTTTTTGGTATTTTTGGATGTGGATGAATTTTTTTTTATTGGAAGTCATATCCAAGTGTGCTTTTTTGGCACACTTCAGAGACAGGTGTAACCAGATTTGGAGGGATACCTGAGTGTTAAACCACCAAAGACTAATAAAACACATTAATATACAGTATATACTAGTCACAAAAAGATATTTGACTTCCAGTTGAAATTACAATTAGTGTTCCTAAAATCCAATAACCCATAAACTACTAACATTTGGTTCAAGATATATACCCAACTGTGGTATGAGCAAAAATAAAATATTTTCTTGTGACTGGTATATATAAAGTAAACACCTTATATATAACTACAGTGTTTTCAAATAATTGTTAAGTTTGAGGGAAAAAAAATTAAGTGATGTATGATGTAAACCCTTAAGTGTAGCAACCATAGTATGGAGGCCAGAACCAGCAGAACAATATCTGAATCTGAATAGCAAACATTTAAGCTTTTGCCATACACCTATTTTATTTTTTTATGTGACTGAGAATCCTTTGCTTCCAGATATCTCCCGTCCTCAAAGATTTTCTGGACCGCATGCTAACTCGGGACCCCCTGGAGCGGGCCAGTGCCACTGACCTGCTCGAGCACCCATTCCTGCTGCAGTGCGGCTCACCTCAGTGCCTGGTCCCGCTTGTGGAGCAGTACCGCAAACGCATGTCCCGCTGCTGACTGTTAGCCGTCACTGTCCCCCCCAAAAAACACCTACCTTCTCCAGGGTCCTGAAAGAGGAAATGCACTAGGCTTGGCTCCCTTGGCAGTCCAGGCCATGGACTACTTAGCTCCTGCAGGACGAACAGAGGAAGATTAAAAACTGCTGCCCGTGTTGACTATGACAGGATTTTGACAAGCGCATGGTCTTGGGCATGAGAAAAGCACTTTATAGGAGTGAGTTAAAGGCAGCATGCCAGTTTGTCACATCTAAGCTCAGTTTGATCATTAAGTGGGAGTTAACACAACACAGCACAATGCATTTCAGTTGGAAGAAAACTACATGCAACCACTGTATGTATAGAACATCCTTTATAGTGTTCCTATTATGGGCATTATAATAGCCGTGTTAAGCTCAATGTGAAGGATAATGCTATCTCTACACACACTAAACAGGACTACGGACAGTGCATGGACAAATGGAGGTGCACCTGGCCTGATCTAAATCCTTGAAAGTGACCCACACCAAACTGGAGCGTGAGACAATTGTCCTTTATTAGCATAATAAATGGGTAGAGAAAGGTCCAGCTGCTACAATTGGACTCATGAAAAATCAACAGTACTGAATCTTTTCATATTTATTCTTTTTATTCCCAAAAGGAATTGTGAGTTGTTTATATGATGTGAATTTGCAAATAAGGTTTCATTATAAGGTATGAAGAGGCTGAATAAATAATGTAAATAGAAACAGTGAGTTACTAGGTCAGATACACTGCAGTAAATTATATGAAATGTTACTTATCTGTACTGGATATATGTGAGTCTATGAGCGCATGTATGTATGTGTGGGAGTGTGGTAGGAGCCCTCTTTGTATTGTGACTGACATGAAGACGTATGGAAATGTGTATGACTGTATATTTGCATTTGTTTGGTAGGATTAAGCACACAGGCGTGGCATGTGATGCTGCAGGACGTCCACCTGCTCCCAACACTTTGCACATAGTCTTTGTATTCTGACACGGATACGTGTATTTCTATTTGTGTGGATTCATTCATGGAAAAGAGAATTTAACATTATTTTAATTTTGTATAAATTAATAAATGATGCATACTGACTTTTCTTTTTTCTGGTCCTTCGCAAAACAGAAAACACAAAAACATTTTCATCTTTGATTTTTATTCATTTGTTATTCAGCACAAATCCTGCACAGACACAGAATATTTCAGCTAAATCCATCAACAGAGTTTTTCAAGAACACAGAAGCAATAGTAATTTTCTTCAATATAAATCATGTCTATCTGGCAAATCCAGTAGAGCACAGATAAAACATAGAAATCCTTTAAATATAAGTATGATATTTATAATTGTAAAATATATATCAAGGCAAAGAGGCTAAGAAGAAACTAAAGTTAAAGTATTGAACAATGCAAATGTCAGATTCTGAAGTGCCATAAATCAAACATCTCTCAGTTTTGATAGTGTCCTTGTTCTAATCAGTGGTGAACTGAGAAGAGCAGCTTTCAAACTCGCACTTGACTGCACTGATGCTGTCCACGCTGGGCTGGCTGTTGACCTGTTGGTGTGTGTGTGACAGTGGGAAGGTTTCTGAGCGGGACATACGTCCTCTGCTTTGAGTCGAGCTAGTGCTGGAGCAGTCGATGACCATCCTCATAAACTCAGGAGCTGTGAATCTTCGTAGTAGTCTGGTCCCAAGGCCCATGATTCCGGGAGTCCGCCCGGGGGTCTTCGCTGATTCCGCCTCTTCTCTGCCGAACAGCAGCTTGTGTCTGCTGCTCGGGCCCAGGCTGCCTCTCTTCTGCTGCTCTCTTTTGCCTGATGGCCCTGTGTCACTATCCTCCTCCATTTCTGATCTCTCCTCAAGGGCTCTCACAGTTAAATGAGGTTTTGGCACAGTTTTGTCAGCATCTTTAGTCAGGGCCCTAATGTTCCCCTGACTGTCCATCTTATCCAGCAGACACCTCTCATCTTGGAGCGACGCTCTCTTTAATTTGCTGGCGGACAGACTCATGTCACGGAAGTCACCCTGATACGACTGCTTCCTGGCGCTTACAAGATCCATGTTAAAAGACTTTGCTTTACCCCAGGCAGAATAACTGTCTGACATCTGTTTTTGAAGGGTGTTGTCTTCCCTGACATCTTTCTGGCTGGATTCTGGTAGTGAGTTCAGTATTTTAGTGGCCCGCACTTCTCTGAGCTGGCAGTTCTGCAGTTGTTTGGCAGCAAAGAGGACACTGTGATCTGCCTCATTCTGGCTTTTGTCTATCTGAGGTGGCAAGGCCCAGCTGTGGCGCTGGTGGTCATCCTGAGACTGGCTCCGGGGACATCTGAAGCGGGTCCACAATCCGTTACTTTCCTCAATCTTCAACTGTTTCTGAAACAGAGTGGGCAGCGGCTCATCTGTGCTGAACTGTTTGGAGAATCTCTCCAACACATATCTCGGCAGCTTGTTTGGGAGCCGAAACTCTCCATCTCCGATTTTACCAGTCTCTCTGAGAGACTCGTCTGGGACAATGTTTCTCCTGCAGGGGAAAGTTAGGATTTGGACGCACTGATTGTGTCCATAAAAGTTGGCTACCTCTATAGCAGAGTGACCAGCATTATTAGTTCTGTCCAGTCTCAGTCCCAGTCTCTTGAAAGCTCGCACAAGGAACTCCAAAATCTGGCTGTGTCCAGAGAAGGCAGCATACATAAGGGCACTGTTTCCCCAGGCATCAGAGATGTCAGGGTCAGCGTTAAACTGCACTAAGAGCTTGACCACATCCAGGTGACCCATCTCACAAGCCAGACTCAACGCGGTGCGGCCGTCCTCGTCCTGACAGTTCACCTCAGCTCCTTTCTCCAGAAGCAGCTGAGTAAACTTGGTCCGGGTCCCAGGATCTTGCAGACAGGCAGCATACATCAGCGGGGTGCGACTGTTCTCCGTCTTTGAGTTGATAATCCGTCCATCAAGGGCATCCAGAATGAAACGTGCAAGGTGCACCTTGCCTCCGTGCATGGCATCCAGAAATGTCTTGGTGCCAGAGCCTTGGCGTAAATCTTTTGGTCGCATCATTCTCAGACAGCCACTTGTGGAGCTGAGACAGATAAGGGAGAGAAGTGTGCAGCGTTGTGCCGGTCGCTCAGTGCTGACAGCAGTGCGTTCACCTCAGAGTAAGCCTCAGAGAGAGGCTGCCAGCGCCTTTATACCTCACTCTCCACATGCCCCCCCTCCCCATGTTACCAAGGAAACAAATGTCTGAGTACCATTATGCAGTGGCAGCATCCATTCAGCCCAAGCAAGCCTAAATATATATATAAATATATGCTTTTTGAACAAAATAATCACTTCAAGAAATAACATGACTAGTGTATTCAAGTATATGCTGGGAGGTTCATTCATAACATTGACTTTTATGTGAAAAAAATAATCAGATTTTTTTTTACAAACAATGAATTGGAAGAAGAAAACATCCATCAATGTATGAAGTGAATACTTAATCATGCTGAGTCATATTTGCATGACATATTGAAGAAGGCAATCATGTTTTGCATGTATTTTCTGCCTTGCTTTTCAGATTTAGATTTTCCATGTTGCACTAAAAAATGTTATAATCATGCCTGTTATTGTGCCTTTACTTCATCAAGGTTGCAGAATAAAAGAAAGTGCCTGGAGGTTCTTTGGGCAAGAAAAAAATATAACAAATTGATGAATGAACTTATCAAATTGAAATGCTAAAATAGTTAATTGCTAATTGGGGGAAAAGTGGTTTCTCACAACCCCTCTGACTTTGATCTCTTCAGTCACAACACTGCCTGAATATAATGTGTGGTGCTTTTTACAGTGCTAAAAATAAAATGTTTGCCTTTGTGATGACGACCAGCTTTTACCTCATAATACTGTAGTTAATACAGATAATAGTAGTGGATGAGAAAAATGAGTATATTCTGTTGCTTGCTTTGTAAATTGGACAATAGTCAGGAGGATCATGAGTAAAAAGGGGCGACAAACACGTACATACTTTTGACCATGTGGCTTCATCAAGCTCCTCAGCAGGTTTCTATCGTGTGGCAAAAGCCAGCATCCATTCATCTTTAACATAGAAGAAATTCATCAGTCGCCCTGACACTCTCTCCTGGAGCCTTTCACAGGAGACGGCTCTTCTGTAAACACACATTTTTCATTATAGATCATTGTCAGGAGGTCACCACCATTGTTGTTGCACTGGATACAGCCTCTATACCAGGGGTGCACAAAGTGGGGCCCGGGGGCCAAATTTGGACTTTGATTTGGCCCCCTAGGACTTTCTGTGTGAGTATATTAAATCCCCTTTCAATGCTGTGTTTTTGAGTTACACATTTGACTGTATTGGTCAAATCTGACCAAATTTAAAGGGTCAAAAACTATTTGATTGTTTTCATTATGTTTAATCTTTCTGACGGGACGCATAATTGTACCTGTTAAAATGCACTAAAATACAGACCCTTCCATTATTACGCTAACATTTTGATAAAGAGTCAAGGATTAAATCACTTTGGAATAAATAAAAGGGTTCTAATATTGAAGCATGTGTGTTTCATCTCATTAAATTTACATATTTTGTTAATTAATACATTTTTATTTTGAGCACCTGAGGGAAAAAGTTTGGGCATCCCTGCTCCATACCGTCTCCACAGACAGTAATGTTGTAAGCTCTCACCAGTTCAACTGATCTTGGATGACCAAGATCATCTTCAAACCTCTGTCCAGATGAGACATTAATGTTTGATATTAAATAACTGACGCTACATGCCTGCAGCTATAACTTTGATAGGAACCTCAACACTGATAGGGCCTTGACATAAGCTTGTGTCCATGAAAAATCACTGTCGTCACAAGTAAGCCTCAAACAGATGCATGCAAAATTTTATAATACAATAATATTCATGTGGCTCACTTTGAGAGTTTATATTAGAGTCTCCAAAATGTAAAGGCTAAAACACGATCTACTATTTACCATCTGGTGCCTCGTGGGCCTGAGTCAGGGCTATAATTGATGACAATAAAGCCAGAAAGACACTGAGAGCCAGCCTTATGCCCAGTAACAGCAGCTCTGTGATCTGTGATCTGTGATCGGGGGTCCAGTGTTCCGCTGCAACATGCCAATTTACTTGTCCTCTTCGAAAAGACCACAAAGTTCCTTCTTCTAAGTGACTTGCATTGAGTTAGGAACATCTGACTATAGCTTTCTTAGCTTTGACCTCACTTCAGCCTGGTTGATGGTCCACTATGGTTCTGCACTCAACAGGAAGCCAGCTGCTACCCTTTTCCTGGAAGGAGGGGAAAAAAATAAAAAATCACCAATCATACTCAGGATGCTGTGTCTTTGTATCAAATCACAGGGGATTAAGTCAGTTCCATGGACAAATACACACTGGTTTTGGTAAATGTGTACATTACAATTTGGATATTTTAGTGTTTTAGCAGAAGTTATTATCTCCCACTCCTCAAGCTACAGATGCACCAGTGTTAAATCATAAGTGTTAAATCTTATGTACAGTGAAGAAAACAAGTATTTGAACACCTTGCTATTTTGCTATTTCTCCCACTTAGAAGTCATGGAGGGCTCTGGAATTTTCATCGTAGGTGCATGTCCACTGTGAGAGA
>JAVQKC010145446.1:0-17649 GCA_036025475.1 Philypnodon macrostomus | reverse complement strand
TGGATTGTGCGGCACTTAATTGAACGCACGATTTGCAAAGGAAAAAATACAATAATTTTAATATTTTTCCACTAATTTAAAAAAAAAAAAAAAAAAAAAAAAAAAAACATACGCCAGTTCACAATATATTTTCTATAAAAATTCTCACAGATAAAACATGGGCCTACATGTGTGTAAATATCTTTATAGGCCATTTAAATGCAGTGAAAATTGGAATCACATTTAGAACGAATTTATGCAGAATTTTTACAATACGCACACACATAAACGCAATAATTACGTGAGTGAAATGTGTACAGAATTGTATGTCTCTATTTGTACAGTATTATGTATAGACTACTTAAATCACGGCAGTAAAACCAAACAGAAACGGTATGTAAAAGGCCGGTTTGGGTGTCGGCTGTAAAGGGCAGTGACTTATTGGCGATTAATGAAACGTCTCGGTCGGGTCTGACTCCTAATGTGTTTAATTGCTCCGCTCTTGTCGCGCGGCAGCGGGAAGTGGGCCATTGAATTTAGAGCAGAATGAATCAAGGACAAGCGCTGCTTCTAAATTCCTGCAGCAGCTTCCACTCGAGGCGCTCCACACTGACTCTTATTGAGATTTCATTTGGTCCAGGGCTTTAAAGTAAAAACTTTGCTGAATGATCATTTTAATTAGCACAACGGGCACACTAATTACCTTTATTGTTGATATTGTTGTTGAAAATACGGTTTTGTTAAAACTGCCTAAGGCCTTGTCTGAATTTTGACATGCCTCTTTTTGTTCCCAGGCTGATCTCATCTCTCCTCTGAGCTGAAGTTACCGGGACGGAGCTGCTGTCCCCTCTTCTCACGCGGTCAGGGCTACTCTCTGCACGCGCACTCTGACCATGGCCACGAACGGAACCAAAGCCGCGGATGGACACGTCTTAACGGAGACGGTGAACGACGCTCCCGCCGCCTCCAACACCACCAGCAGCACCACGCCAAACGACAAACCGAAAACACTGGTGGTCAAAGTCCAGAAGACAAAATCGGACATACCGGAGAGAGAAACGTGGGCTGGAAAATTTGACTTTCTGCTCTCTTGTGTGGGATACGCAATCGGACTGGGCAATGTCTGGAGATTTCCGTATTTATGTGGGAAAAATGGAGGAGGTAATCAGGAAATTTCGGATATTTTTTTACATTTATTTTTAAACAAAGTTGCAAAGATCTTCTCATTCTGCTCATGGAAGCTTAGTCCGCCTTCCTCTCGTGCGTAATTACGCACTGGCTTCGCTGGAGCGCCCATATCCATTGTTTCCGTAAAAATATATATAAAAGTGGATTGTATTGAGTGATATCTTACACGCATTTACCTTTGATCTCTCGTTTAGGGGCCTTCTTGATCCCATACTTTTTGACGCTCATATTTGCTGGTATGCCCCTCTTCTTTCTGGAAACGGCCCTTGGGCAGTACACGTCTATTGGAGGGCTTGGAGTCTGGAAACTGGCACCCATGTTCAAAGGTAACGCATGCTTCAATTGCCACCATTCAAAATCATATTAAGGTAGATTATAAAAATACAATCCTGTGATTTCAGGTGTGGGTCTGGCTGCTGCTGTCCTCTCCTTTTGGCTCAATATATATTACATCGTCATCATTTCTTGGGCAATTTACTATCTGTACAACTCCTTCACCAGTGTGAGTATCCTATAAGGCTCGTCTCTTGCCTGGGAAATCTCTGCAACTTAGTGCCCCTAAAATGTCCAGGTTGTATTTTTTACATAGTAACCCTTTGTAGCATATGGCAGCCTGCTTTCTTTCCCAGCACCTCTTACATAACACACATTTATTACTTCCTTTCCCACATAATTAGCGCCTTACAAGAGGTATTGATAAATGCTTTTGGCGATGTGGCATTCAATCGACTAAGAGAGCATGAAATCCCAATGTTCCGATTGAGTATTGTGGACTTGGCTGGCTGACAGATGCGCAGAATAGGGACCTAGTTGTGGGAGAATGGTTTAGCTTAGAAAGGATCTGATTTTTTTCTTTTTTTTCCTTACATTTTTAGGACCTGCCATGGCAGACTTGTGGAAATTCTTGGAACACTGACCGCTGCTACACCAACTACAGCATCTCGGATACAACTAATCTAACCAGTGCCGTGGTGGAGTTCTGGGAGTAAGTATAAATATGATCAGAGTATTACTGAGTGCACACATAAATAATTCTATATTTTACATTGAGGGGCAATTTGTTTGACCATGCATGTATTGGTGTGCGTGACTTGCTCTCAAAAAACCTTGGGCTAATATTGTGAAGGCTTCTGAATAGATATATGTACATGTATGCGTGCTGCTGATATCAACTCAAGGAAACACTCGTAGCATGTTGTAAAAACCCCTTTGGCTCCCCTCCCCTCTAGACGTAACATGCACCAGCTGACCGATGGCCTGGAGAAGCCCGGAGAGGTCAGGATCCCCCTGGCTATCACACTGGCCATCGCATGGGTGCTGGTCTATTTCTGCATCTGGAAGGGGGTCAGTTGGACCGGCAAAGTAAGTAATGCACCACAAGTAAGATAATGGAGACTGGCACACTTTGCAGTAGGCCTGACAAAAACACATTTCCATGCACAGTATTGTTCAGACAATTTTCACTGAACTGTAGTTTGAAAAAAAATAAAACCAAACCACAAAGGGTCACACGCCAGTGTAGTCTTTGTGCAGGTCGAAGCCTGGATAAACTGAGAGAGTTCCATCTGGTAGGGCATCCGGCTTCAAACCTATGGCAAATTAACATGCAAATCTCTGCTGTTACTCCTAAAGGGGAAAAATTAAACCTCAAAAGCAACTCACAGCTTGCCATCAGAGTGAAAATAATCCAGTTTAGTTTGAAACATTCTACCTTTATCTCTCTCTGTCTCCATACATGTGCTCTGGTATACAAATGCCAAGAAAGATGCTCAGTTAAATCTAAGCACGTGGCTAATCTGCATAAATCCATATTTAATAATCAGATGCTAATGCTAAATGTGTAAGATGTATTACGTCACCCTTAGGCTCAGTGTAGCCCGAGCTCTGTAAGGTGAAAGGAACGATGTCAGTCACCAGTATGAGAGCATGACTGGTGTTGCTGCTGTTTGAGACATATATATAAATATAAGCTATTTTTCAAAATCTCTTACACAATGGAAAGTAATGACCACTTGTGCCTGCAGTTAGTCCTTTTGATATAGTCTTACAATAATAATTATATTATGTAGTTACTGTGTCAGTATACTACATTATACATACATTAGGATGCAATTTTAAACTCCATGATATAAGATGTATAGCCCACCTTGCTCCTTCATTGACGTTTCCCACAATTTTTTGTTGCTGCAAAAAGAATAATTCTGCCCGCTGGCCTTATCACAACTGATCTGATTTACACTGACTTTGATAGTAAATGTATAAAATGAGTTCACTTAAGGCGAGAATTGTTGCAGTGGGAGTGTGCTGAACTCGAGTGTAGTGGGGTCAGCATGCCTCCAGGGGGCAGCTGAATAGGTCATTGTGCTGCCGCACCCTTTAACACTAATCATGCATGAACTGCTCAACTTTCAGTTTTTTTCTTTGTATGTCGAGGGACAATACTTATTATTAGGTCCTCATGAAATCAGAAATACCTATGTTGAATAATGTTCTAACAATATGGTTATTAATTTTTATTATTATTATTTGTATTATTTATTTTTTTTAATTCAAATGAAGTTACAGCAGAAATGCTAGTTTAAATGCTAGTCAAAAATGGGAAAGGAACAAAGGGAACATGATATGCCATATTGTGTCTTTTAATTTAGATTTTTTTATTAATTTGATACTCATTTTGTAATGAAAAAAATGCATTTTTTAAAAGTCTTTTGGGAGCTGTAGTTTTTCGTCTGCTTAAAATCTCAGATTAGGTGCATGGCCCTTTAATGCCCTCTTGCCACACCCACTTCACCACTACAGACAATGTAAACAATGGACAATGGCAGCAAGGTGAGGTTTCTTCATTTATCTAGAGGTAAAACCAAGTGTTTTCAGCTCCAGAGAAACTCAGTCAAATGGTCTTAGGGCCTTAAGCAGTTTTTGATAGATTGAATTTCTCACGATATGGATATTGCATTTGCTAGTATTGTCCAGTCCTAGTCATTGTTAATGTTGTTTTTACAGGTTGTGTACTTCTCTGCCACCTACCCTTACTTCATGCTTGCAATCCTATTTTTTCGTGGCATCACTCTTCCTGGAGCAATAGACGGGATCAAGTTCTATATCACGCCTGAATTTAGCAAACTTAAGGAGTCGGAGGTACGCAACCATGTTGAAATTTAACATCAAACGATTCAGTCTTAGCCAACTGTGATCTCAAGCAAATAAATAAATCACCTGTCAAAAAGATTTCTATAAACAAACTAATGACTTGCATCTACTTATAAACATAACATGTTCTATTCTTAATCTGGCAGGTGTGGCTGGATGCTGCTACGCAGATTTTCTTCTCCTACGGCCTGGGATTAGGTTCGCTGATTGCTCTTGGCAGCTATAATCCCTTCAAAAATAACGTCTACAGGTAGGTAATCAGAAATATGATGACATTTTAAAGCTGCATTACCTATTTTTTCTCTCACTGTCCCAAACCTCACCCACTACAACTAAATGGTCTTTCCGGATTTAAAAAAAAGGAAAAAAGGAAAAAAGAAGTGAACCAAATGGAAACATTATAATTGCGTTGACACTCTTGTTCTCTCGTTCTGTGGTTGAGTTTGCCTTGTTAAATATTGCCAACATGGGTGATAATGTTTACTGTATTGTACCCTGAATTAGCAGGGGTTGAAATAGCCACTATACTTCAACCATTAAATTCGTGTTGACAAGCAATGTAGACCAACAAGCCTATAATCTTCTATAAATGCACAAGGCTTGATATTGCAAATTTGGAATTTCTTAAATTTGATAATCCCCTTTACAACACGTTATAAGGTTACAAAGCACCATCTGGATAATGTCAATAAATACATGTTATACATCTGTTCAATGCATATTTGGCAAGTATCCTATTCACAAATTTTGATCTTGGTTTCTTGCAAAAACAGTGTTTATTCTATGTTCCATTTCTGGTAGTCTGCTAGTCACTACATCGGACACAAAAAAGGCTTTGGAATCACCTTTTTCACATTGAACATTAGACCAAACCTATATTTCAATACAACACTTGATAAAGATCATTGACATTTTTAGATGTCAAAAATACATTGTAGTCTTAACACATTCAGATGCCGTGCAATTGTTGCAGGATGCAAAATGGCGTCTTCTTGCTCTCGTTCCCTCCCCCTGCCCTTCAACAATGTGTGACGGACTGATAAGGAATTGATACAGGCCTCTGCCTCTCCCCTACAGAGACTCTATCATTGTGTGCTGCATCAACTCCTTCACCAGCATGTTCGCTGGCTTTGTCATCTTCTCCATTGTGGGCTTCATGTCCCACGTAACAAAGAGAGACATCGCGGATGTGGCTGCCTCAGGTAATTGCAATCAATGTTCGGCTCAATACAGTGCCACATAGAAACAGGCCCCTTTGAATCAACTGAATATGGGATTTTTCTAGACTGTGGTACAGAATGTACAGAGCACAAATTCACCACTATTCACCACTAGAGCAGCGTTATATGTTTTACTACATTAATTAACGTTATTGTACTAAAATACTGGCACAATAGAAACAATAAAGAGACCAGCAGAGCGCAGCAGAGTGCTCTTTTAGACCGAAACAGAGAAAATAAACACTGTTTACGTTCTTAAACATACACAATGGTATATACAGGTGTAAACTGGCTGGTTGATTGGTCAGTCCTTTCGAGGCTAGTGAGGAGGGAGGAGTAAAGGAGGATCATTTGTAGCTCACACAAAGGTGATGCAAGGATATACAGAATTACTCAAACTTGCCTGAATGATGCAAAACACAACTCCAGATATGTTTTTGATGAGGGGACGGTTGATTGTGCATAATATATTATATAGGCCCCTTAAGATTAAAAAGTTTGCTTCTGATTTGTTGTCTAGCTAACTTGTTTTTTATTTGTATATATTTTTACTTAAATGTCTCAAGTTCTTGACTAAAATATTTAATAATCACATAATCACATCCTTCACTGTTAGAGACAGTATTTCTAAGCTTAATTTATTCTGATTTGATGCCAGCTTGTTTCCCATTGACTAAGAAAGCTCATTATCTCTAACATATCTTGTATAGGTCCAGGACTGGCATTTTTGGCTTACCCTGAGGCTGTCACTCAGCTGCCAATCTCTCCTCTCTGGGCCATCCTGTTCTTCTCCATGCTGCTCATGTTGGGAATTGACAGCCAGGTAACACCACTGCAGGCCAGAAGTCTCTTGGGTCTCTTGTTAATAGTTTTTTTCTGTATTTGCCACACAGTACCAATCATCTTGTTAATTTATTGACTGAAAAATCTAACCCCATTGGGGCTACATATAACAAGGTGTATAAAACACTATGGAACCTGACACAATTTGGTGGAATCAGCACGATTTGATTCACAGTGGCTATTGAAGCAATTGCAACTGCAGAGTAACTAGTGGCTAGGTCCAGGCCAATTCTTATGATCCCCTTTGAGGTTTTAGAGACAGAGCTGTGGTGTAAAATATTGATAAATATTATATATTTGTTCACCCACCTTTCCAACATCACCACCGGCCACCACAGAATATAAATGACATGGTAGGCTCAAAGAGTACTTGATGTCTGAAACTATTAAGCCTAATTATAAAGGCAGTGTACTGACCGGAACATGCTCTTGTTCTAGTTCTGTACAGTGGAGGGCTTCATCACTGCTCTGGTCGACGAGTTTCCAAGAGTTCTTCGTAAACGGCGAGAGATCTTCATCGCTGTGGTCTGCCTCATTTCATACATCATCGGACTGTCTAACATCACACAGGTATGCGACATATCACAACTATGTGCTCAAATGTTTGTGAAGGCCACTTTGTAATACCAAGGAGGACCACTCTCTGAGGTGACTGACTTCCCCTTTGGTTCTATCTGTTTTCTGGACGCATATGTTCAGCAGATTTTTTAACGTAGTGTCCCTCTATGTCAATTCTGGGCTTTCTCTGGGCCAGGGGCCACATTTGGTCCCTGTCCAGCCCCTGTCTGGCCCCTGTCCAGCCCTTGCCTGACCTGCAGCAGGCTTGGTAAAACGGTAATCTATGCAAAAGGTGAATTCTACAATACCTCATTTTAAAAGCATTTGAATTCACAATTGTGCATGACTGAGTTGATAACTGTATAATTGACTATAAAGGAGAAAGTACATTTAACTCAGTTACTAATCATATTATTGACCAGGCCCTCCACAACATCCCCAAAATGTAATCTGGCCCTTGAAAAGAAAGTAATTGCCCACTCTCTTCTATATTTTAACCACACTGTGGAAGTGGAATGATAAAAGATGGATTATTTACAGTCACAATTTGGGCAAATCGACAGGTAAGACTAAGGGCTACAAAAAATTGCTGTGCAGGCCGCATTTTGCCCCCGAAACCTCTGGTCTATAGTAGGACCCTGGGTCATTCATTGGCCATAGGTAAAACTACATGCCATTATTACAATTTATTGAATGTACACATAATACACAATGATACAAACAAATATACATAAAAAAATAGGTAAGATTCGTAGACATTGCTTTGTATTTTATTCCCAATCTGTTCTACAGTTTATGAATGCTTTGCCCGAGGTGAATTTCTGAGTTGGTTAGTTAGTACTGCTAGTAGTCCTTCTCATTGTGATTGACAGAGATTCACTTAAGCTGGGAAAGGAACATGTAGAAAGTAGGTCTTTAGTGGTGCCTTAAGCTCATTATGTTATTAGGTTAATATATGGCATTAAATACAGATTCACTGTTTCTCCAGTGTATTGACAGTTTCTGTCCTGTAACCTGTAACCCTTTAGTTTCTCTTATATACTTGTAATATTGTCAAGTCTACAGCTTTTTGTAAATTTGGTAAAACATTTTTGTAGTTTAACTGTTTTCATGGTTCTTTTTTTGAGACAGAGAGCTTTTGTTTACCTGCTTTACATGTTAACAGTTAAACTTAAGAAGACAGTATGAATTTTCACCAAAGATTTTTGTAGTTGATGAAATTTTCTGAATATTGTAGATCATGTAGGAACTCTCTGGTTAGGCCGCATAACCTACCAACTCCACAATCTCAAGTCTGGATAAACTGTGTGAGAGAAAAAAACATGGCAAACCGTATACCAGTGGCCTTTTTCAAAAATCTTCTCTCAGCATCCAGTTAATATAAAGTACATAAATATATCCAACATGATTCTTAGTCGGCACATATTTCCATAATCCAGTCATAATAAGTATTGCTGAACGCCTGTAGGGTCTTCTATAATCCTCTCCCACTCCATTTTGGGAAACCGTATTTAACTTTTTCAGCTTGAACACACTTCATCCAAATTTACCATCGTCCCAATTCCAATTTGGACCAAAACTCTTTTAAAAAATGCCATAAAGTATAGAAATAAAATGGTTGAGCTGGCCTTTACATAAGCATACGCATGTAGGCCAAGGTCATATTTGTCCTGGCACATTGAAGCAGCTAATCTAATCCCTGCTGCAGGCCATAGTAAGGATATCACAGAAGATGCGCTCATCAGTTGGCTTCCTTTGAACTCATCCATATAACCACCCGTTACTAGAGCCAGACTATGTGCCAGATTATCAGCATGTTTCGAACATGTAGGGCAAGATTCATTTGTGGTCTACTGTAAAACTCAACAGTGCATTAATTTTACTGAAACTATTTCTCAGCAATTAACGTTATGATTGTTTGATGTGTGTAGGGAGGACTGTACGTGTTCAAGCTGTTTGATTACTATTCTGCCAGTGGGATGTCTCTACTGTTCCTGGTCTTCTTCGAGTGCATTTCAATCTCATGGTTTTATGGTGAGTCTTCTCTTCTAAATCTAGTAGTTTTTTCTCACAGGTTTACATAATATTTTTTTTATTTTTTTTTTTATTTCTACAGCTCTTTTAATTTGACATTTTTTAACATTTCCCTGTATTTTCAAAGACTTTGGTCTCATACATGTCACAATAATATACACAATACAAATAAATGCAATAGAAACAAAACTAATTAAAACAGTTGAAAGATTTAGATTGAAGTTCAGTTAAAAGATTCTTTCTGGAGTTCATTGAAGAAGCAAATCAAAAATCTTTTGTCCCAGTTCAGTGCGAGCTCTGAGCACAGAGAAGAAGAAGCAGGTCCTGTGAGCGCAGGCTGTATAATAATATCACTCTAAACTGGCACAAACACAAGTATTTTTGTGCTACTTTTGAATTTCAGGTGTGGACAAGTTCTATGACAACATTGAGGAGATGATTGGTTACCGGCCCTGTCTGTGGTGGAAGGCCTGCTGGATGGTCTTCACTCCGCTCATTGTGGCTGTCAGTATCATATTATACCATCTTTGTTGTCCTTACTATCTTTAAGTCTTTAGTGTCTACATTTGTCCATGTTCTTGTCCAGGGTGTGTTCCTGTTCAGTGCAGTTCAGATGGTTCCTCTGACCATGGGTGACTACGTGTTCCCCGCCTGGGGTCAGGGCGTGGGCTGGCTCATGGCCCTGTCCTCCATGACCCTTATCCCTGGTTACATGGGCTACATGTTTCTCAACCTCAAGGGCACATATAAAGAGGTAAGACGTTATAGGAGGTAATGTTTTCACTAGTGTTTGTATGTCTATCTGCCTGTCCGCCTGTAAGCGACTTAACTCAAAAACGACTTAACTGATTTGGATGAAATTTTCAGGTAAGATCAGGAATGACACAACTGATCCAGGATTTTTTCAAATAATTTCTCATTCACTTGAATGGGACAGTTTCATTAACTGATCTCTGATGCCATCTCATGGGCTGTTGCAGCCAAAGTTGCAGAAGTTGCAAAGTTGCTACATCCAAGTTTTTCCTACCTTTTCAGCTTCTTGCCTGATGTTTTATTAGGATATTAGTGTTGTTTCTGTGGTTTTGGTGACCACTCATTGTATAAAGATGATCTGAATGATTAATAGAAACAAATTCATTCAGTCAGTCATTTTCTGGAGGGTTGTCCTTTCGCACAGAAGGCTAATTAAAACTATTTATTTTAGGAGTGCATATAGGGGAAATTAGATGCCTTGGCGGAGGTCTGCACTCTCTGGGTGCTTTCTAGTTTAAAATGTTTCTTATGTCTGGTTTAAGTTGGGTCATATGTGAGTTCTTTTTGTCCCTCTAGTCAACTAAGTCAGGTATGGTATAGAGTATTATAATGGCATTTCACAACAGATGCAGTATTTAGCCATTTTTTGGATAGACTATTGTAGGGTTGACAGTTAATTATCAACTATTAACTCTTTGGTTATTGAAATGACTAAAATCTCAGGCTGTTTTTTTACTTAAAGGAGCCCTATTATGCTAACTTTCTACAGTGTTGCATTGAAATGAAAATGTTCCAAATGAATTATAGCAGGAGCTTGAACTCACCAGATGCTTTTCCATTATCACTGGATTGGTCCTTATGCAGGCAATGGAAAACTGTATCTTTATTGACCAGATGATCTTATAGCAATAACACACACGTTCTCTTTCTAATGTGCCAATAACATTAAGAGCTACTGCATCTACTGAGTAATCTTATCCTATCTGGTCCCATGATAGATCTAGCTTTATAGCCATCAATGACAGAGTAAATGGGCCATAATTACGGCTGGTTCAGTGAGTTGTCAGCGGCGATGTGCAGGTGCCATTTCCTGCCGAGCGGCTCATGACTGATTGTCTAATTGTAGCAATCACCAGCTGATTAGAGCCGTGACACTTTTAAACCAGCACCTACAGCAGCACAGAGAGGCACAGTCCACCACACAGACAGTGAAAAGCATACACACACATACATTATCATGGTGGGCCAGTTTCTATCAGTCACACAATCATAATGGGCAGTAAGATTAATCAATTGAAAGCATTTTTGTATTAGGACTAATCAATTAAAATAGACGAGAATGTCCAATGCATGCCAACAGTTATTAGCCAATCAAATGTTCTTATATAATGGAATACTGGTGTAACTGGTACACACATTGGATGTTGGTCTACATAGCTGTTCAATATGAAAGTAACCATATTAGGGTAGTAATTAACATGTTATAACTCTGGAACACAACAGTTAGTGTCTGTAAGTGCTTCCAGGAGCTTCCTATATCTACATGAAACCAAACCTTTTCAGCTCATGAGAAAGTCAGCATTACTAAATATATATTTCTGGGTATTTTGCTATGTAGGGAGGTATGGGGTTTGGCAGGAGAAGGATATAGTTTTGGTACATATCATTTGTTCATTCTCAGTATCATCATCATCAGCTGTCATTTCATATCTCAGCTATACATCAAACCATAAATCACACAGTACAAAAGATACCAGTGTTGTTTGTCAGAATTAGCTAAAAGCCTGAGGCACAGCGTTCATCTTTAGAGTACTGCAGCTGGTGTTTACGCCTATAGCCTTACAGTTTGACAACAACCACTGCAGCTGTGTCACTGACAAGTTTTAATTTGTATTGGACCACATCTGCACAATACAACCCCAACCAGACAGAAATACTTTGTAAATGCCTTTGTCTGTATTGTGATGTTCATCAACTCCATTTAACAGCAGTCCTTGAGCCATTTATATGTAAGTGGTCCGTGGAAATGATCCAAAATGGTGTTATCTATATATTCTAAATCATTGATTCAGGTGCTATGTGGGCTCTATGTGGGCTCTTTCTAGGGGTACTCAGGAGTCTCTTGATTGAACATGACCTGGTTTAGATGTCTTGATTGAATTCTGGTTAGGGATTGGTTTTGAACTTGATATACTGTACGATTTAGTTGGATTTAGTTCTGGTTTAGATTTGTTTTTTTATCTGGTTTAGTCCTGGTGAAGACTAAGTTTAGACCTAATTTAATGCTTACTTAGTGCTGGTTAATGCTTGATTTATAACTGGTTAAGACATTTTGGTCACACTTTATTTGACATAGCCCTTAACTACATTATATCTACCTCATTAAGTACAATGTAATACACTGTGTAACAAACTATACTACAACTACTTTGTACAGACAGAATGGTTAGGGTTGGGGTTAGGGTTAGGTACAATGTGGTTAGAACTTCTTTTCTGTTTGTTAAGGGGTCCCTGGCTCCAAAAGCTTTAAGAGCCCCTGCTTTAAAATAGCAGTAGAAAAGCCAATTAAATGCTTCTTTCTTTCTCTCAGCGTCTGCGGATGATGATCAAGCCAGTGGTGCTGGTGAAGTCTCAGGAGAATGGTCCGGAGCAGCAGACGGAGCAGAGCCAGAACCCAGCCACTGAGGAGGCCTACATCTAACCCTCCTCGTGCCTCAGACCACAGAGGACCACAGAGAACCACCGCGCTCACAATACAGTAATCCAGGTTGGAGCGACCACCAGACTGGCCACGTCTGCTTTCATTCACCTACCTCCTGGGGACACGTGAGACCAACCTGATTACAGTCATTTCTAGGGTTTTTCTGTTTGTGTATTTGTAAAATACAGATCTATAAAAAGTTATGAAGAAAAACACAAATCTACCCAGCAAAGTTGTTGTGATATTATCAATTTTCATTATGCAAAAAAAGTCTTTAGGAATGAAAATGTGACTTAGGAAATTACTGTATATTCAAATTATAATTTAAAAAGTGGAAGGCCCATTCAATAGTATTGTGCTACTTTGAGGATATTAACCTACTAAACTATATTTACTGTACAAAGAAAATGTATTGGTTGCATTTGCTTGTTCATGAGATACACTTTACAATGAATACTGTGTAATATATAAAAACATTATTGGGAAATTTTTTATAAATTTTTGGGAATGTGCGATAAGTAAAGGCCAAATCTGCCCTGGTTATGTGTGGTCATAATAATGTTTACCAACCTTTGAAAAGCACAAAGTGATGTGTCCGTTTTGTCTTATTGAAACCTGTGACAGCAGCTAAAATTCCTGTTTAGTGTAGAGTACATTACAGTGGGCACGAGGGGCAGGCAACAGAAATGATGTGCAACAACAGATTTGTGAAATGCAAACAAAATAAAAACAAAAATAATTGGGAATATGCAAATAATAAATAAAAAAACACACACACAAAACAGGATACAAAACCAATCAAAAATACATACAAAAAATGTATAAATAATGTTAGCGCTTGCTCCTGAAGTGACTTTACTCTGACCTGTGATATCCTGTTATTTATCATTTATAGCTTGCATTTTACAGTGTGTTGGTGTACTTTGCTATTGCCAATTGCCCTTCAGTGCCCCAACTGTACTACATAGAGAGAGACTGTTAATATTGTTTCTTTGTTTTTTCTAAAGAACAATAACTTTGTACGTCGTCCGAATCTTTTTTGTAGAACCATTTGTAGCTCATTTTGTATGTGAGCATCGGAAAGGACCAAAATGATTACGTGGACAAATCTAATCAAGACATCTCCTTCTTTTAACAGGGTTTACCCACAATACGTCTATTTAGAAGCACAACACATTAATCTGTAAACTAAATTTGTGTTAGTTACAGAAATATTTTTTTTCACTGTTTATATTGTCTACAAGAATCCAACACATTAACTGTACATCTGCATGGGACAAAAGAAAGCATTTTTAGGTTAGTTTCAGGGGTTGCATGTTATTTGTAGCGTACTCAAGCTATACATGTAAGATATAGAAGGAGCTCTTAGTATTGCTGGGAATCTTTAAACAAGCTGCCGCTGTTCAGTCAGGAAATATGCTGTTTAGTAAATATAGACAGTAGAAGAAAAGTGGACCATGGAATCAGGAGAATTTGTCAAAATGAGGCCTGGCTCAGAGAATTTGTACAGTTTTTGTTTTACCTGTTAACAAGCTAGTATGCTAAATTTCCTGCCACGACTTTTGACTGTTAGCTAGACATGCTACTTTGTGTTAGCGTTATCAAGCTGAATGGGTTAATTTATTCTCATTGAACGTGTACATAGTGTTGGCAATTGATAAGAGTTCAGCTTAACACAGCTGTTACGATAAGCTACATTTTAGCTACGGCTTGTTCTGATTTTGAGGCTGAGTGAAGGGGTGTGAAGTAGCATTGTTGTTAGCCTGTTAGCAAGATAGATGTGTGGGTGTTCTTTATTACAACCAGCATTTGGAAATGACACCACTACAGTTAATGACCAATTATGATATTGCTTTTGTTCCTAAGAAGATGAAACAATGGGTTGCATATTCTTTACTGCCAAGAATGTGTTAGCGCTATATGGTTCAAGCTACAATGTTATTTTATTGTGATTGTTAAGAAGGCAGTCAAGGAACATTTGTTTCTCAGGTCTAGGAAGCTCCTGTCTCCCTTAAAGGAGGAACGCCGACAGTTCATCTGGTTGGTGGGAGATGGAGGTTGCTATGCTCCAGCTGTATTTTTATGGTTATAACCCATATTAACGAGTGTTGTTTTTATATCTTAGCATAATAACTCAAAAATAAATGTCTGGATTAGGGATTTCATTTGACTCTTTATCACTGTCAGTTATAAGGGCTTTGTGGTCTAATGAAGGGAGCATTTACCACTGAACTAGTTTGAGTTCAGGTGTGGCCAGTATATTTTTACTGTTGCAAGATCGTGCCGTTCTTTCTGAGGGTTATAGTTTACAAATACCATTGCCACTGTTAAGTTTTGAAGCTAGTACCTTAAAAATCATCTCTTGGTCCAGTCCTTTCTTTTTCTGCTGTCTATGTGAGTAGTTCATGTCTCAGGAACAAAGGTGGAAGTGACCAAACTGTATACTCAAAAACTGAAATCGTCACATTTTAAGAGCACACCAAACCGTAAAACAGAAACGTATATAACTTAGTACCTACAGTATGGTTTACTAAAAAGAAAAAAAAAACTTTACGAAGCCTATGTGCTTTTACTAGCATTATTACTTCACTACTTCAAATCATTGGCCTCAAGAACACACTAGGCCAATAGAATGTAGCCAAATGCTATCTAAAAAATGCTATACAAAAAAACACCACCAACACCACTAAACTACCCTTGTACGGGATAAAAGAAAACCTATGAGAACATATCAAGCTTGCATATTTCGAAAGTTATTATTATGGTAAAGGCAGAGCTCAGAATATAAATATGATGTGGCAGCTCTGTGCGACAAGAAACTGGATTTTTTTTTTTTCTTTGCAAAAATGTTAATTTAAAATGTGCAATTATGGGGTTTGGGTGAATTTTGTATAAAGTTACCATACTGCAGTTTTTTTCTCTTTTTGAATGATGTTGTAAAACTGGACTGTGAAATACATGTATCCGTGAATGTCTGTACCACCTGAAAAAACATCATTTTCTTTATTTGTCTAAATGTTGAACAAAAAGTGATATTATTTGCTGTTTACTGCAATAATGTTATCTCAGAAACTAAAGCACATATCTCTTTCAACTATGAAGAATATATAATGACAATAACAATAGAGTAATATTGAGGATGAATATAATAATAATAATGTCATAGAAACGTCTAGTCAGAGAATATTGTTTTGTATATTTCTAGCTGTTTCTTGGGCCTAATGTAAAATATTCTATGTAAAAAAAAATATAATAAATGTCTTTAGATGGTGTTATATGAAAAAGCATGATTGCAATATATGTTATCTGCAAAATAAAGACCTATAGATTATACTATTGTGTGAACTTTATTTTCACTATGAGGTGTATGTCAGCTACTTTGTGCCAGAAGAGGGAAATATCCTGGATGACATAATTGCTGGGGTAACACTTGGGGTAATACAGTAACAGGCAACAGTCACTCTCACATTTGTTTAGGTTAATCACTTACACAGTGCATTGATCAGAATCAAATTTGGCTCACCATATTCTCATATTAAATATCACCCTTGGCATCTTGCAGGACTAAAATTACAATATGTTTCAATGTCTGTACATAGACCACCTCCCTTTGTTTATGAACTAGTTATTTTAGCTTTATTTTTCTTCAGCACCAGAGTTAGGATTACGAGGGAAGGGCTTGAAGAATATCCCGTTAGGGCAGTGTATTAATGTCACATTTTAACAAGAAAACTCCAATGTTTGTGTGTGATTTGAATCTAAATATAACAGTACAACATATGATATCTAATATGGTATGTAGACTATAGCATTGCATAATATGATTGCTATGGTTATGGTATAGAAAACAAAGAATTCATATGGAAATTATAATATACATACTATAATGATGTGTAGGTATGTATGAAATATATTATTGAAATATTTATATGACTTGTGTTACAAACTATGTTACAAATGTGTTGACTTCATGCTGAAAATATTGGTTGGTATACTGTAAATATGAAATTTACAAAGTTGATTTTATTTATACAACTATACATGTTGAGACTAACTGACATTGAATTAAAAAAACACAACAGAGTTGTACTGTATTATTATTAAGGGCTTGATACATGAGAGGACTATTGAATATGAATATACCATATTGTGATGTGAGACTTATCTTGTACATATTTTATCTTGCTGAAATGTTTTCATGTTAAAACAGTATTATAGTTTTATCGGATCCAAGATGGACACACAGTGGACAGTGACAATCAAGCAATAAAAAAAATAACTACATTTATCTATACTCATGGAGCAGTCTTTGCTTCAAAAAAGGCTTTGTTACATGGACAGACTGTGTGTTTCATGCAAAGAACTGGGCTCCTCAGTTTTAGTATAACTGATTACATAAGAGTCTGATGAATATGCAATGAGAGATGGTGATGTTAACAGATTGTTTCTGACCAAATGACTTTGCAGCGGCAGCATTATCTGTTTGCGAGTGGTGCCAGCTGAGACTCTGTTGTGGTCCAGGCTCATAGTGATCACCAGCCCATGCAACAGTCACATTCAGACTCCAAACCTGTTGTTAGAGCAGTGTGGACTGTCATTGTTATTCATGTTTTAAACAAAACATAATGTGATAATACTGTGAAATATACATGCAGTAATTGCTAAACCCAGTGTGTTATAATGTCCTTGTTATGTGGAGCTTATTTGAGTTAGTTAGTAGTAGTAAAGTGGGTGTGGCCAGCAGGGTTTAAGGGAGCACATGTACAAACCTAAAGAAAGCATCAACTCTTGCAGAATTATTTCAAAACAGCGTGAAATAAAGCATATTATGGGTCCTTAAAATTGACAAATTATACTTTACCTTAAGAACATATAATCAGCCATTATTATATCGGCGAAACAACGTTATTATGGAATCACGCTGTGAACTGTGATAACTCAAAAACGAATTGCCAGACCAGTTTCAACATTTGCACACAGATACATACCATAAAGATGCTGAACTGTATCAATTTGGGTGCTTATACGATAAAAATTAATTAAGTAATTAATTAATTACGGGCCAAAAATGTGAACGCAATAACTCAAAAAGTCTTTGCTGTATCTTTTTCAACTGTTGCACACAGATACATATCATGAAGATGCAGAACTGGATTGAGTTTGGTACATCTTCGATTAATGACAATTAAATAATTCACTAATTAATGTTTTGATGCACTTTTA
>JAVQKC010145437.1:0-21600 GCA_036025475.1 Philypnodon macrostomus | reverse complement strand
AAAGCAGTAATCAGAGCAAAAGGTGCTACTTTGAAGAAACTAGAATATAAGGCGTATTTTCAGTTGTTTGACACTTTTTTGTTAAGTACATATTTCCACATGTGTTAATTCATAGTTTTCTTGCCTTCAGTGTGAATCTACAATGTCAATAGTCATGAAAAGAAAGGAAACTCACTGAATGAGAAGGTGTTTCCAAACTTTTGGTCTGTACTGTATGTTTGCAGTCAGAGATTTAAAACCCCAGATTTAAAAGAAATCTTCAATTCCTTATAATAATCCAACAAATCACGAGTTTGCCTGAAATCAACTCCATCTTTCCTGTACATTTCCTCTACACCTGCAGTGATGTTATATATAAGAGCGACATGATGAAACACATCTAGAGATGATTAGGTTCAACTGTATTGACAGTCTTTCTTCCTTTCCCCTTTTCTTCTCCTCTTTCCATCCCTTTGAATCCATTCTTCATTTTATTATTTTGCTCCCTCCACATCACCACTTCATGTTTCTGCTCCACTCTGTGCAGTGACAAAGATCTTCTAAGTCAGACGAGAACTCTTGCTATGTCTTTTGTCAAGTGTGCCAGCACAGACACAGAGCACCAGTATAAACTTGTCAAGGACATTTCCTTCTGATGACTGACACACAAATGCACATATTACAGTTTTTATTACTGAATTAATACGTGGGCTATTGTGTTTTAGCACAAATTTGGTTTGAGAACTTAAATATTTGTCAGTGTGTTAACTACAAAGTAGTAGTAAAAGTACAGACACTCAAATGAAAAAGTATCTTAATGTATTCACACAATAACACATAATCTGTTAATATGAGACTGATATGGAAACATTACTATGCTCTCAAAATGAAAGATTTCTTTTGCTATTTAAATAACAAGAAATGCAGTACTTGAAACTTATACCAGGTTAGTTCATGAGAAAGATGAATATTTTAAGTTAACATCTGACCATTCCCTGTTTAGCTTTAGTGTTACTTTGTAACATAGATCCTCTAAGTGAGCCACGAGTGAACGAAAGTTACGACCCGGCTTTAAGCACGCATGATCTCAGTGCATAAAGTACCGCCTCTGGCAGTCAGTAGGGATGAAATGGAACCACAGTTTCACCTGAAGAATATTGACTGAAATCTGGTTCTGTGGTCCTTCATGTAGTATGTGGACACACCTATGAATCCTTATGGAGTTCCAAGGACAAGGTTCACTCCTAAGATCACATTGTGGTCAACAAAGATGAATTCACCAGTTACACACAGAATGGTTCAAGCAGATAGGAGTGGTCTTGTTCTTGCTCTGCTTGTGCCTGGCCCTTCAGCTACTTTTATACCCTTCATTTATCCCCAAAACGTTAATTATAACAGAGAGCTACTAACTATGGTAACTAACGAGTGGCTCAGTCGTGCTCAGTGAGCAACATTACATTGTGTATTTGACCAGATGATAATTGAATATGGTTATATTGGCTCAAGTCTTATTTTTGTTGCTAAGATTGTGTTTTCCTGCAAAACACTAACATGCACTGTTATAATTTGGCCACTGTTAGACATTAAGACAAGTATACAAATATATAATACTGACCTGAAGGACCACGTTTAGTGTCAGCATGTTTCCATAGTGACTGACTGAGTCTGCTTTATGGATCTTTATGGAATTTGATAAACCAGCTTTTGTAATTACATCTCTTTATGAAGTACCCCACACTTAGGCCTATTTGTTTTTTAAACGTCTGATCTCAAAGTTGCAGTTAAACTACTACATCCTACACAGTGACATTTTTATCAGGGGAATTTGAATATGCTGATGTGTCTTGTGGCATCTTTACTTTATATTAAGAGTAATCATTCTACTCGTGTATCAGACACCTAGTGTGAAAGTTAAGACTTAATAATGCTGTCTAATACCAGTACTGTCTCTCACCATGATAAATAAAAAATTGTTGTTTTGACTTTTTGGTTTGGCTCATTTGTGTTCCTTATGGCATTGTCGGTCCTATAGTAGATTTTGAATGCATTCAATGTGTCCAGTCTTTTTGTTTTGCTTCATTTCTTTTTTAATTTTACTCTGTTGATAATACTAGAGCAAATGATCTCGCTTTTCCATCTTCCACTGCATCCTCATCATTACATTCTCTCCCTTCATCCATTCTTAAGTTTTTTTCTCTCTCCATGGTCCTGAGTTTGTCCCTGGTTATAATGGTGCAGATTACAGGAGGCAGAGAGGCATCGGACCTCAGCCGAAGAGGGAACCAGACGCTTCAAGCTGGACTTTGCCAATAAAGCCGACAGCCTTCAGCGGCAGATTGCACAGAGAGAGAAACAACTGTAAGCAAATCACTTTACTTTTAAGTTAGGGCTGGGTGATATACTGTATACTATGATTATAATTAACAATCAAAGCAGGGAAACAAAGTGAAACCTTCATTCTGAAGTAGATGTGATTGTTGGTTTTCTGCAGGCAGCAGCTGGAGACAGACCTGAAGATTGAGCGTGAGTGGAGGCAGACGTTACAAAATGACCTGGACAGAGAGAGAGAGACCGTGGCACAGCTTGGCGCAGAGGCTTTACAAATAAATGGCTTAAAAAAGGTAAACCAAATAAATTCAGGTCATTATTTTATAAACAATATCTTTGTGTTTATGAAGCTGTAGAAGGTTTGACCTGATGCATCTCAATCATTTAGGAGTTTCATCGTCTCCAGGATGAAAATTTTCAGCTCAAGTCGATCTGTGAAGACCAAGAACAAGCCCTAGAGGAGCTGGGTTCGAAACTCAGCGAGTAGGTTTCACTGCTGTCGCTGTGAGAAGCGTTTTATTATAAACAGTAAATTAATGAATTCACTTTTTTAATTGTCAGGTCAAAATTGAAGATTGAAGACATCAAAGAGGCCAACAAAGCCCTTCAGGTGATTGTTTCAGTGATTGTTCCTGTCTCACAATTACATGCACTGACATAAGCGCATAAGTATTGAAAAAAGATGAAGTAATTACCTGTATGTGCTGTTTTAGGGTGGTCAGGTTTGGTTAAAAGACAAAGAAGCCACTCATTGTAAGCTGTGTGAGAAGGAGTTTTCCATCTCAAGACGAAAGGTAAGCACTGTTTAACACTATTCTATCTGTAAATATAATAAACACAATGAATACTTTAATGAATAAGCAGTTTATAGATACTCAATTACTGGTTACAGTGCTTCACAAGTCCTTATTTTATTGACCCTTTATTATTATCAGTCATATGGAATGTTAAAAATTCCGGAATGGAAACAGCTGGAGCAAAAGTGAGTTGATGTTACAAAAAAGTAGTGTTTGTGGTGAGGGACAGAATAATTCTGAACATATAATGAAAAGAATATTGTGGTCTTCAACATTTCTGTAAGGACTTGTCCAGTGAATCCTAAAAATTACAAATTCTGCCTCCAGCCAAAATGCTGAACGTATACTAATGTGTACATTAAATAAACATGTTAACTTTTATGGGGTCTATATCGTGTGCAGTTACTAAGTGTTACCAAGCACACATCCTTTTTTTAAAATTTGAATTTCTATTTGCTTGTCTTCAGCATCACTGTAGAAACTGTGGGGAGATCTTTTGCAACAGTTGCTCTGACAACGAGCTGCCGCTGCCCGCCTCGCCCAAACCCGTGAGAGTGTGCGACACGTGCCACGCCCTGCTCCTCCAACGCTGCTCCTCCAACACAACATGAGGGTTACCTGGGTTCGTCTCAACACAGAGACTGCTGCTACGAATGCATGAACAAGACACTATTTATTGGAACTGTTGCTGGATTAATAAGTCACTTTAAATTATTCTACAAGGTGGACATCGTATCACCACAACATGAAGGTTTTTGGACCCATCTTTTTAGGTATACTAATGCTTGTAGTCAACTAATCACATGGCAACAGCTCAATGAATTTAGACCTAATGCATGCTGATGTGACAAACTGAGCATGAAGAAAGGGAAGAAAGGGAAGTAAAATTGAAACTGCATACCTACTGGGATTTTTACACAATTTAAACAATCTCTATGGTGTACAGCGAATGCTTTGAAAAAGAGAAAATATCCAGTGAGAGGCAACTCTGTGGTGGAAATGTCTTGTTGATGCCAGAGAGTTTTAGATGATAGAAAAGCAAATTTGTCTTAATGCTTAAATGAGTTGCCGCCATGTCTTTGGTTGATTCAATATTTGTATTTGGAAGCAAGTGTACCTAATAATGTGGCCAGTGTTTGTTTAACGATCAGGGGTCGTAAGGTGAGATTACCGTGTTCGTTCAAACTGTAACTAGTTTATTACAAAGACAAAACATACACACAATGCACTTGGCAGAATGCTAGTTGGGCCAACAGGGACCAATTCTACAATCAAACTTCCTCTATAGCCTCTAATCTTACAAATGCACTAAAGGCTGTTCTGCTTGTGCCATCTTAGACATATACCATAATTTTATAATGCCAAAATGAGACGGAGTCCCAAACTATTTCACAGTAGAAACACTATTGTCAGTCTAGTGAGTGGTCCACATTTCTCTTAGATTATTATAATGAATGGTGCTAAAAAGGACCAAGAATTTAGCTAATGTTATTTAACCACATGTAACCACTTTAATGACATGGTGGTTGAAGATACTTGAGTTACAGGCACTGACTGTGATTGAACACTTGCCAATTCCATTATTGTTGTTAATCTTTTTATATATTTTATGTTTCAGGTAGCGATAGTTTAAGAACTGCTGCTGTGATTCAAACATGGAAGGTTTGAAACTGGTATTTTAAATAACGGTTACATAGAGATAGCACTTTTTAAAACCACAATAACAGCAGTACATAGTTCCAGGTTCACTGCACCATTTTGATTTTAGTATTTTATGTTGTAAACTGAAATATTGTGTACAAAGAGATGAGACATATACGGATCTCTGCAGTTTTAAGTATATTATTGAAAATGATGATGACCAATGTTCCTGAACAAGGCCAACCTAATCATTCAACTACTTGTGACTTATTCAGTCATACATGTGCTGCGTATAGTGTTGAAATCACATGACCTGTACAAACACTGTGGCCTTTTGCTGGGTAAGTCTTGCCAACACATTATTGCCAAGAGTCTGATTAAAATTACTTTTTTAACCAGAGACAAGTGCAATTTTCCTTTCTGTTGGATTACCAGATTAGCATTTTATTAAAACTTTAATTGTCAGTCAAATAAAGAGAATTAAATATAAAATTTATTAGGCAAAATGTACAACAGCTGCATACACACATCTTACAGCTGAAATATAAACAATTTTTACTTCTGCTCTTTAAGAGCAGAATACCATATTAAACATAAATGCGTTAATGAACTGTGAAAACATTAATAAAAACACACAGGCTCACATCCCTCTTAAGAACAGCTGATCTGAAATCAGATATCAGCTAAAAAGACATCACAACAGATTTCAATTGTGTTTTTTCTGTTACTTGAAAGTAGCTTTTTTACTTAAATGTTTGTCAATGTACCAAACAATGAGACCAAATGATTAACTTAAGGCCAAAATAAACAATGTCCTGACACAAGATTCAAATGTAAAATTAGTTTTTCATGTGACCCTTAAAAAAAAGGTACCTAAAACACACACAAAGCTTTTTTTAGCCAAAAGCTCAAATAGCACTGGACATCTGTTTCGATGGTTCCTCAATTAAGAACACCTCAGAGTAAATGTGGCCAAAATGAATACGAGACCCAACATGTGGACGGACAGAGAAGAAACATTAGAATCAGTATCCACTTCGCGACCCACTGCTTCTGGAGCCGCCCGAGCTGCTGTAGTAACCACTGCCTCGCCCTGAGATTTCAAAGCACAGGTCAGAATAAATATATGTTTATATTGTATGCAACATGTATTTAGATACAGTTTAATGAAAAGATAACTCACTCATGTCACCTGCCCCAATGGCGGTCGAGTTGAGAAAAAGTTCAATATAGCGATGTTCTGTGGAAGAGAACAAATACTAAATTTAAAAAAGATTTTTCATTAAAAAAATAAATCAATTCCAATATGTCAGTCTAGTGTAAGAAACAAATGACTGACGCATATGGTTTTTGTCTTTGGACATCGCTGCTACAGCATCTTCATGACAGCGAAACTCCACATCTGCCTCCCCAGTTGCCTTTCCGTTAGGAGCCACATCGATTTGGACCCTCAGAGGAGTCAATGGTGCAAAAAACTGCAAGAAACAAAAACAGTTAGATAAAGTGCCACTCTTTGACTATAATTAATTCAGATTCAAGATTAACTGTATGGGACAAAACAGTTGTTCACTCCATTACTTTAGCTATGTCTCCCTCTGTTGCACGAAAAGGCAGTCCCCTCATGTGAACAAAATGGCCGCTGTGGAATCCAGGGCCACTGTCATCTTGACCGCTGTGGCTGTGGCCTCCCATACCTTGGTAGAAACACAACACACTTATACCTTCCTTTTCAATAAACTGAGCAATCTGGGTCAAATATGTGTCCAATATAATGCTATGCAGGCTTATATACTCTAAGATGACTGATGAGTTAAAAATCACTCTAGAGATAATGTCTAGACATCAGTTTTTTACTTGAACCTACCTCTTCCACTTCGGTCTCCTCTGCTCCGTTCCTCAAACATACCATTTCCAAAACAGTAGTTATTGAATCCATTGTAGTTGTCAAACCCATCATAACCTAAAGAATGCAATAATGCTGTCAGCAAAAATATGTAGGTGGCGTTGTGCTAAATACACCCAATCATACCTCCACCATAACCACTACCACCCCTAATGTTGTCCATCAGTGCACCTCCACGACCAGGCGCAGGTCCAAAAAAACCTCCCCTGGGACCTGCCATCGCCGGTCTATCGTAGGGTCCCGGCCGCTGGCCTCCCAGACCCCGCCGGGGGACTTCATAGTAGGCTCTGATCTCATTACGGCTGCTTTTGAAAATCTCTATATACCTGTACCATGAAACGTCCATGGGGCACATAGAGGAGAGATTAACAATAGAAATGGTACAGTTCAGGTTGCACACATACAGTACTTTTACACAGATGCAATACAGATGCTTTACTTATAACCTTACACTACCAAACCATCTTTCCCTAACAGATTTAGCTAACTATAGAATAAATGCTATTATAAGTCAGTTTTATCAACTATTGAGCTGGTCTGGACACTGTGTGAATCAAAATAACATAAAACTCCACCAAATAACTAAAAAAAGACCCCCTCTTGTCTTAAGTATAATTAGTATATCTTTACAATAAAAACAGCACATTTAAAAGAAAGTAAATCATTGGTCTGTAATACAATATATACCCAATTACAGAAATGTACATCACCCCTTTTATCAACACATTTATTCCAGTAGAACCCCATCAGTCCCGTCTGTCCCACCTGTGCCCTATTCTTTCCTTGTGTTTCCCCAGAGCCTTTTCTGCTATCTCCTTTGAGGCAAACTGCACGAAGGCTTCCCCTGTGCTCCTCCCCTGGTAGTCCACTGGCAGAGTAATCCCATTTGGCACGATTCTCAACCCTTCAACCCAAGCACACATAAATACATTGGTCGGTAGATAGTCTGGTACAATTCAACAACACCCACGCATCACTGGAGACAATTCATAAATACTACATTAAAATATATATATATGGTTATAAAATTCTATTTGGTCACTACATATATAATCACTTTTTAGGATTATGCTAAAAACTCAACAGTAAAAGTCTAAATTCTTTTGGGACTAGAAAAAACATGGTTCAAAAAGCAAATAGGAACACATGACAAGATTCTATACGATGCCATGTACGTCTGTTTTATGTTATTTGTATGCATAAGACACAACCCTCATTATAAATGTATATTACAGTATAGCTTTTGAATGTACATCATCATCATCATCATCAAGCAGATGTTTAAACAGTTGTTTAAATATTTACTCAGATGTACATACCTGAGAAAAACTGAACAATTTCTTCCTTGCTGCATCCAAAAGGAAGGCCTCTGAGTCTCAGCATGCAGCCACTGGAGCTGTCATAGTCAGCAGGACCACAGCGCTTTAGCACCCAGTCCATCTCACTACGGTTTGACTTGAACACTGATGCCATTGGCAATATTAAAAAGTGTCAGTTCTACAGGCAGAGTACCACAGAATAACTTAACAGACTAATGCTTGCTTACCCTCTATGTAACGATGTCCCATGTATTTTCTGTCCTTGGCCAGAGCATTTTTGAAGTCTTCTGCTGTTTTTAGTTCAATAAATGCCTCTCCACTGGGACGACCCTCTTTGGAAAAGGTGAAGCACACTCCATTTACCTTGTCTACGATATCACAATCTGTAACAGATTCAACATAATGTAACACAATTCATTTATTGTGTATTTAGGTGTTCTCGGGTTTAATAATAAACTACTGACTGTAAGCTCTGTAGTTTGTGTAGGTTAAAATTATTAACAATAACAGGGAACTTCCTACCTGAAAAGAAACTGGACACTTCTTCTTGTGTACAGGACCAAGGAAGTCCTCTGATCCTGACCACATAGCCCTCCTCGGTTAAAGACATCCTTACTGTCACAACAAACACAGGGCACATTTACATTTGGCACAAACAAAAACATACATGAACATGAACACTCTAATCTCTTGAGCACTGTTAATAACGAGAAATGCGGGCGGAAATTTCAAGACCAAAGAGTCTCTTACTTCCTCCATTTTTCCATATTACCCATAGAACTATCTTCAGGCTACAGCCAAACTAAAGTCAGAATTGTTACAAATGCTGCAAGGTTTGGAGACTGTGGAGACTTTGTAAACTTCGTTGTAGTTGATAATTAATGTCTTGCAGCTTTATAATCCGAGCAGGCGCTAACGCTCCTCAGTAGCATTAGCGGCTAACAGCTGCGGCAAACTGTAGGACAAGACAGCGGTCAAAAGAACACAGCCAGCCACCCCAGAATAATACCGTTAGACGACACAAACACCGCGATTTATAACTGTATACAACAGTTATTATTAAATATAGCAATGATTTTGGTTCAATAATAGTAATTATAGCTCAATGGACTTACTCCTGTCTTCCACAGTCCAACTCAGGTGACAGTCGGTGCGAGAAGAACTTCAGGTATCTCGCGAGATTTAGTTGCATGCGTTACACTGTCAACTTTATAGTAGTAATAAACAGGAGGATAAATATATGTCTCTATTATATTAAGCCTGATTGTATTATTCCATCATCATAATCAAACGTACATATTGAGAGTGCTCAGAAACAGCACAAAATCGTGTGCTGCTGATCCATGTGAACCGTTCTGGTGTGTTCAAAGTCCATTGAAACCTGTGGCACCATTTTTTTCTGTCACAGTCTACATTGTGAACTCATCAGGCGACATCAATCAGCTGTTTGGGTGGTTTGAATCATTAACAAAAATGGAGATTCCAGTTTTTACCCTTGATGCCTTCACCAACTTGCCATTTAAGGGAAATCCCGCAGCAGTCTGTCCTCTTAAACATGTAAGTATAAAGTTGATTACATTATTTTGTGCTCAGTGCTTAAATAATGCACTCACTCGTACTAAATTGTGCAATTTATTTACTTGTAACAGGAGCTGAGTGATGAGTTGTATCAGAAAATCGCAGCAGAAATGAACCTGTCAGAGACAGCTTTTATTATTAAACTTAATCCAGCTGACAACTTCACTACAGGTTGGTACTAACTAACATGTTACTACTGTAACTCAGAAATACAAGAGTTCATCATAATCAAAAACTACAAGATGTTTTAAATGAATGGAAGGGCATTGAAGTTTGCCTCATACAGACCTTTCAGCCTACATTGGCAGACTTATTATTGGTAGACTTATTTAGCATATTACCTGGTCTGGGCTTAGGTGAATGCCATTCATAAACCAAACACATCAGCACTCTGAGTAACAATGTTTAACATATGTACAGCTAAGACTTGCATTGTTGGGAAATGGAAGAACAATGCAACGAGCATAGAAAAAGCACAGGAAGCATTTTCTGGGGTCATATGGCATGCAGCTCAGGCTTGTTTTTTTATTTTATAACTGCACAGAAAAAATATTCTGATGAATTATGAAATGATAAAACAGTAAAGTGTGTCCCCTCTGTGATGTGATCAGGATCAAGGTTCCGCCTTCGATGGTTCACACCAACCACTGAAGTGAATTTGTGTGGACACGCCACCCTGGCCTCTGCTAGAGTGTTATTCCAGTATGAAAGTAAGATGAACTATAATAGTTTTATAAAAGATATAAAAGCATGTATCTAACCTCTACCATACTATCATTTCATAGACAATGTAAACACCAAACTGGTGTTTGAGACCAGAAGTGGAGAGCTGTGCGTCACTCGATGTGGAGATGATTGTGTCATGGACTTTCCTCTCAACCCAGCCAGCCCGGCCGTACGTTAGTAAACACAAAAAACAGTGTTATAATGTACACATGGCATCATCAGTATTACTTCAATATACATATTTCCCTTTTTAGGATCCTCTTGAGTTCGTTGATATAATCAAGGTTTGTTGAACTTATCAATTGCAAAATCCTTGTTTGTATTTGCACATTTGTGTTGTGACCCTGTGTTTCATGTAGACTGCTGTAGGAAGCCTCCCTGTTCAGGAGGTATACTTCAGTGCAAAGGCTAAGAAACTTCTGATTCGACTGTCTGACACATGTGACAGGTAAAACCAACAAAACCAGATGATGCTTATGTTTTGCATGGACGCATATCTCTGCCATTTGATTTATACCAAACGATGATTGTGATTATGCCCACATAGATCAGAATTGAGCAACTTAAAAATGGACCCAATTGCTCTTCAAAGAAGTGCAATTGGGACTGAAAAAGTAAAAGGTGTCATTGTAACAATAATCGGTAAGAACACATTAAACAGCCAATATAAATACAGGAGTGAGGTTATGTAAGCATAGAAATACTGTATTATTACGTTTGACAGGATCTCCAAAACACCAGCCAGGATATGACTTCTACTCCAGATATTTTGCTCCATGGTTTGGAATCGCAGAAGATCCTGTTACTGGTATTTTAAAATCACTGTCTTTTATGGTCCCAAACAGCTTTATGTTACTAGTACACAATCCTAAATGCATTTATTTTTGCAGGTTCAGCTCACACTGTCTTGGGGAGCTACTGGGCTGAAAAACTAGGGAAACGTAAATTGTTGGGTAATGTCCTATTTAATTGCACATTACCAAATATAATTAAATGTATTTTGTTAACTGTAATTCTACTCTAAGCCGGTGTGATAGTGAAAATCTCTCTGGTAAACATTTTTTTAAGCTTACCAATGCTCTAGTCGAGGTGGGGAGCTGCAGCTGGAGGTGCGAGACGATGGGAGAATCAATATATCTGGGACCACAGTCATGATCATGAGAGGAACAATCACTATATAGAGGATTAAGAGACTCGATGCAGTCAAAATAATGTGATAATGAATAAATCTCTTTCTACCTAAACTGGTGTCTGATAACCTCATTCACCTCATTCACCACACTGACATACAGTTAAAAACTATGGATGTTAATTTATTTATTGATTTATAAAACTCAAAATGTTAATTTAAAAGTACAATGCAAATCTGCCAAAAATTATGAAATGTTCTAGTGTATTTTTACATAATTTGTTAAAAATCCTCAGTACATTTAGTTTTAAAATGTAGAAAAATGTGAACTAAACAATATGCCAAAATGTTCCAAATATACAGATGATGCCTTCAATTTTTACTACCGTTAACTATCTGTTAATTATAACTTCCAGAGAGATCAGATAGCCGCTATGTTGAGGCACCTGACAGTTGAACCTTCATCATCTTCAGAGTTGCAGTCTGGGAAGAGTTTTATGGGCACCATATGGGAGCTTAATAATGTAAAAGTCAAGGTTAAGGAAAATGACAGGCTAAAATAAGCATTAAAAGCAAAAACAATTTGTTGATACAAAGGATATCATGTTGTCCTGCTGGAGATGGTTCAGTAGTTTTTCCACCGGCTCGTATCGCTGCAGTGTAGAGGCGGAGCCCACCATTAGCAGTTTGTGTTTAGCTCTGGTGATGGCTACATTCAAACGACGCCAGTCCTTCAACAGCTCTCCTAACTAGAAGAACAAAGTCAATAGTTGGTCAGATATGATCCTGAACCTGACGAAACTACATACACTACAATACTTAGACATTAAGGCCAACACTTGCATTTCCTCCCTCTGTTGTGCTTCTGACAAAAGACAGGACAATGACACTCTTGTCCCGTCCTTGGTATTTGTCGACAGTATTGACTTCAACACCGATAAAAGCAGAAGACTGCAGCAAAGCAGAGATGGTCTTTAACTGCTGCCGATAGGGAGCAATAACGCCAATGTCACTGGGTTTACACCCCCCCTAAAATTGAAAGACATAAATCAACAAATTAATAAATATAAACATTAAAAACACCTAAAGTAGTAAGGACATATCACAAGTACCTTAATTAACAGTGAAACCAGCAAATGCACAAGTTGAGCTTCAACTTGATTGCTCACACCGCCCTGCTCCACTGACTCCAAAGCTGGCACCTAGAGGAGATAGTGACAAAATCTTTTACAAATCTGTTTAAATATAATTGCCATCATTACAAACAGACCAACCATTGAGCAGTCCATGAAGCACACAGCATTGTCAGGTGACAGTGAGTCTCGTATCCATGTAAGGTCATGCTGAGGGTTGCTATTGGAGTGAGAGCTCAGCTCTGATTGGACAGAAACAAGGAAGGGCAGCATGACCAAAGCTGAAGCCGTTCGCTCGGAGCCACACTCAAGGCGGCCTTCATACATCAGAGAGTTACTGAGAGACATGATCTGTCTGAGGGCACACAGCAATAGGTCAAGATGATATTTTACATGTATTGTTTTAGAATGGTATAGATTGTTGTATGTACCTGTTCATCCTATATTGTACATTCAGTTGGACCACTGCTTCACTGTTTCGCTCCAAACGCTTAAAAAGACTTTCATCCATCCCTAAAGACCTATGGAAGGAGTTGCCATTTTAATTAGTCTTCAACCCATCACACAGTGCACGCAGATGTGTTTCATGAGTTAACCTAAACGAGAGACTAATGTAGCAGTTTCAATTCAACAGAACTCCCAGTACTCCATGTATGTTTATGGGATGTTTATGGGATGTTTATGGGATGTTTACCTGGCTTCTTGGTTTTGAACAATTGGCGGTAGTTGTTGATGATCCCCAACCAGGACAAATCTTTTAGCATAAAACAGAGGACCAAGGCAGATGGGCTGGCTGATTTGTGATGCCTCATCTACTATGCAGAAATCAAATTTGCGACGGGAAAAAATTGGGTGTTTAATGCCCATACATGTTGTTGCGACAACCAGCTACAACACAAAGGAAAGGCAACAGAAGTTAACATATACTGTATAAAACAATAGTATATAAAAATATTGTAACAAACTATATACACACAGTATATAATAAAGCAGGACATCCTCACCTCTTTGTTAAAAAGACTTTCTAACTCTGACAGTGTCTGAACTCCCTTCTTTCTTGCATTTTCTTCTGTGTAAGGAAGAATGTCTGGATGAACCTGGAGGGGGTAGCAGAAACCAAAATGAAATAAGAAAATCTATGTTACAGTAAACAAGTGTTCACAAACCATACCTTTTGTCCTTGTCCCAGACGAAGAAACCCAACTCGAAAACGCTTCAGCTTCAAGAGGATGTTGTCAACAGCAGAGTGTGTGTAGCTGGTCAACAAAACGCTAAACCCACACGCATGTAGTATGCGAACCTAAATGGACCAAACACATTAGAACTCATTATATCTGTAACACTGGTACAATGTTATGACAAAAGTAAATGATACATAACATAACATTTACCAAAGTGCATATGGTGGTAGTTTTGCCTGTGCCAGGCATGCCAACAATTAATGTGTAGTCTTTACACAGAAGCACTCTCTTCATGGCTTGTTTTTGGGGTTTGTTAAGACCTGCAAACACAGATTGACTCAATTGACTATAATTGGCATTATGGGTACAATAAAACAATACATACAGTATATGCAGTAAATATCATAGTGGAGGGATGATCAGTGCTGACCTTTGAGTATATTGGCTACAGTTTCTTTGGCCTCTCTCGGCAAAACAGAGCTGAGGTTGGCGATAAACTCCGGAGGTCTAAAGTCAATAATCAGCTCTCTCAAACGATCACTACAAAGAGTTTACATTAAGCACTTTTACAATAAACTGTATTATACATATAGGACAATATTTTTGGCTACATACCTGTCAGAAGAGCTCTCCATTAACCTGGAGAGGTTTGTGAGGTGAGTACTCAAACCCACCACTCCTTCATCGCTGTCTACTCGAAACACAACACTACTGAACTTAGACACGTCTCTGAAAAGAAGGTAAAGCAACAGAACAGAACAAAATCACTTTTAGAAAGAGCCTTAAGCACATTAGCACATTCATATTGTTCTTACCTGTCCAGAGTACAGCTGATAGAGGTACGGCTGACCTCACACAGGTAGCCTGTAGCTAAACCAATCAGACGACCTTTCTGATCACTAAGAACAATGCGATCTCCAGAAGACAAGCCAACTCCTGAGCCCTGAGTGTTCACGTGACTTCTCTTGAAGCGATGGAGGAAAACTCCATCCGTCTGTGAGACCACTGGGCCATTGAGCTGCAGATGACCAATACAGCTACCTTTCTTTTCACTACAACAGGTATAATAGTTTAATAAAATATTTATGCACATTATTAAATCCATGTGTAGTGCCTACCCTTCCTCTGGGGGTTGAAGCCACACATTCTTTCTGCCATTTTTAGACTCCATGGTTCCAGCCTCAAGACAACAGAGAAGCAGCCAATGGGAAAAGTACCTTAGGTGCGGTACAGTTATGTGGCCTGTCTCTTGGTCCAAGAATTCACGAACTATGTCTTTATGCTCGGACCCACCGCCTAAAGCCCTGAAAACAGTCAAGTTTTTAGATCTCACCTCATTAGACAGGTGGAATCTAAAGATCTAAAATGTACAGTACCTCTCATATAAAGCACAGTTTCTTCTCTGTGGACAGTACTGACAGGTTTGTCTGTTTGCCACAATATCTGGAAGTCTAGACAGATAACTCTTTTCATCCTTCTTCTCCAAACAGTTGTGAATGTGATGAACCAAAGTATTTCTTAGTTTTATCAGCTCTGCACAGACCAAAAATATATCTATATAACTAAATCACTCTTGGAAATGGAAATGTAAGTTTAAGAAACACAAATTGTACCTCTACGATCCATATGTCCAGCCACAACAGGATGAAGATTACCCGTCTTTAAATAAAGCAGGAAACCAGCGTCTGTGTTGTATCTCTCAGCGCTCATTAAAGTGTAAAGAATCACCTAAAAAAAATCAGTTTTGATAGAGTTTAAATACATTTTTTATATGTGGACAAAGACAAATTAACCTTAAAATTAACCTGACTGCGATGCTCTATGGAGTTCGACTCTTTGCCGGTTTTCAGTTCAAGTGGAACCGTCTTCAACTCGGACTCGGAGTTTCGTGATCTCTGAATAGAAACTTGTGCCGTCAAATCAACTTTTCCTTTTAAGCCGAACCTTGGTGACCATATATTGTCCTCTATGTCAGCCAGCTCAGTAAAAGTAACTGCAGTGTCTCGAGAACTGCCATTGTTTGAGCTGAAATTTGACAAGTGTTAAAGTTACAAAAATGTAAATTACTAAGTTTTCTAACTCTGCTACACATGACGTATATCTGTGCGCTTACATTTTGAGGTTTGTGACTTTTGGCTTGTGTGGGTTGAGGTAGTCTTTTGCCCAGAGCCCCAGTGAAGGCAGATAATCAAATAGTTCTTGCTTCATCTCTTCTTGGCTTACACCCAAACTGTACCTGCAGACCAAAATACAGAGCTTATTAGTTTAATACAGTATATAGGATTTATCTTATGAATTTCCAATTGTACTAGTATTATTATTGTGTATTTTTAGGATGCCTATTGACATCTGGCAGGGGGACTACCGATTAAAAATTGCCTCTTATCAAATAAATAAAAAATGAAAATGAAATGAGGACAGGACAGTTCATTAGTTTCTGATGTCCTGTTGTTGATACATACATGTTAGCCAAATAACTAGGACTGTGCAGGGCCTGATCAGCCAGTTTAGACAGTTTCTCTGCAGAGAAATCCTTTGACATTGCAGCCTTTTGGAAAACTTCATGAACCATGGTACCATTCAACATCTGCTTTGAACCGCCATCAAAGGTCTGAAAGAACAGAACAGCACTAAAAGTAGTAAATGTCATAATAGAGTTTGTTGTGCAATCTCCACTAAATGACATTACCTTGAATATATCCCCCAGCACCGCTCTTCTCATGCAGCGAATGGAGTTTGCGATGCTTGTCCCTGAGATCAGACTGTCAGGCTGTAAAACCAGGAATCCTTGGTCCCTGTCCACCAACCACGAACCATTGTCACATCGACCCTCAAGATGTATCACGTCGCCACATAAAATAGTGGACATCTCCCTGAAATAAGCAAATAAATACATAACCATACAATAAAAAGGGAACAATCAATGAAACTTTAGAAAACAATTTACCATCCATCTTTGAGCAAACAGGTCTCAGTTGGTTGTAGTGATTTGGAGCTTGTAATCGTTAATGTCTTACAGCCTGGTTTCTCCTCAACATCTAAAACCCAGTACCGGTTATTAGGTCCACCAGAAAGGATCACATGGTCTGGTATTTTTCTTCAGCACAAAAAAAAAACCACAAATAATTTCTCAGTTCAACAAAAAAAAGATATCTGTGTTTAAAGTGTGTATGTGTAAATGTGATATTACGAGAACATATCATGAACGTTTGAAATAAAGTAGAACCTGGTGATATCGATTCACAGGTCATACTCTGTGTGCGTTATACCTGATCTTTTTAGGTTTACTTTCAATTGACACCATCTCCTCTGTAAACCAGTCGTCATCGAGCATATCGTCCAATAAATAATCTGCTGATGTTTGGTTAGCTGGTTTGTTGTCATTGACTTCTACTGTACTACATTTGATTTCCTTAGTAACTGGCTCGGTTATCCCAGTATAGCATGCTTCTTGAATGCTGTCGTCAGGCTGTTTGGGTCCTCCATCTTCTAAAGGTTTGGGTGTATTGCCGACTGACTTCAAATTTAACTTCATTGGTTTCGTTAGTCCTTGGGCAAATATAGTTCTTGGTCTTTTTGCGTGTTGCATTTCTCCAGACGGACTAAACAATCGTTTCAAAGAGCCACTACCTCTTCTTACCCCATGTTCCTTCTTCTGGCTACGGCAGACCGGAGACATGTGTCCAATATTTTCTAAACTAACCAACTCTTTTCTGGGAGAACTGGAAGATGAAAATCTGTTCTGACTCGTCGGTGTCTCGGGAATAGAAATAATAAGATCAGGTGAAGAAGGAAGGCGGTTTTCAACATCAACAATACTCCTCTCTGAAGGCGACTTTGGCAGAGGTTTTACTTCAGTTTTAGTGCACACTGATCCAACTGATGAGGACTTTGTTGACACATCCTGTAAGAAACATATGCTATTAGGCGTTTGATTATATCGGAGGCAGAGATGGTAAAGCAATGTACAATACCTGTTTTTGAGGGCTAAAGAAAGATGAAATGTTCCTTGAGCCTCCTTGTGCGACCTAAAAGGCAGATGTGGGCGCTTGTATGAGTAAAGTGTATTTGAGACTACTTTGTTGGTTCTTCTTACAGTGAAGGGGCTATAGTGGAGGGATGTGGCTAAAGTGGAGGGATGGAGGTGGGCAGCACAGGACAAAGAAGAAGCTTTCACACTTTATAACTGGTCGTGTTTAATGGTGTGAATATCAATCCAATTACACACACGAGCTTCTGATTCAGGCTACTTCCACTTTGTGTTTCTCCTCCAGTACAGTGTGCTTTTTTTAGTTGGTTAATTGCAAGAGATACTGAATTATTAGGCTACTTCTAAATGCATTTACACGTAAGTCTAAACATGAACTAATTGCAGAGATACTCCAAAGAGTCGTCATAATAAAGCTGAACAATGTTGATTGCTAAGGTGTTATATGAAAACAATGACTCCCACGATCTTACCTTGGCTCTCTTAAGTTTATTCATGATGATTTGTTTGACGCTTGGTAACCAATGGCAGCTGTTTTTATTAAACTTATAAAACGATGCCGGTTAAAAGTGCACGCATTGAGCTCATCTACTTCAGCTGTGCATCCAAGCCGAGACGGATCATCACAAAACATGACGTCTGGACATCTCGTTTTGGAGCGATTTTTTTGTTATTTCGCGCAACGGAAGTGTAAGTTCAGCATTTCCGGCAAAAAGAGTGGTTTGCGGTGCCCTCTGGAGGAGAACGATGTAATTAGGTTATTTATGTATTTCTTGTTGCAGTCCAGTAGATGGCACAAACGGCTGTCTGTCAGATGTGTGGCCCCTAGACCAGCTCTTTAGTAAGTTAAGTAGAAAAGGGGTTGATGGATTAGAATAATCAATGGCTGCTCCTTTAGCATATGCAATCAGGACACAATTGGCTACACCTGCGTTACAAGCCTGGATTTACCGAACAAACCGTTAGTCTATATGTTCATGTTAACAGTGGGCCTAGGCTATTGAATTTCAGTGTTGGATACTGGTTTAGTCCTGGTTTAGACATTATTATTATTATTATTATTTAGTCCTGTATACATAGCTTTAGCCCTGGTGTGCATTCCTGATGTATTGTTTATTCTTGTTTTCTACTGTAGTGTTTTTTTTAAATATATAATCCAGTCCAGACCTCTAGGGGCTGCTGTATCTGTGTAATTAATGGCTGCAAATGGCTCCTTTATCCACAGGGCAACAACCGGCTACACCTGGTACTCTTCCTGAAATTTGCCCCCAAAAAAAGCTGATCCAATTTTGTGTATGCTATAAACATTTTACCAGCTATTTGTATTTTGAAATCAGTTAATTTTACGTCACATTTATGACTTTATAGTAGTGTTTTGCTTATTCGTTGTTCATTATTCATTTGCTCACGCTCATTGTAATTTGTGTTTGTTTCATTAGAGTTCACTACCTGCAAAACATGGCATGAAACCAACCAAAGTCCATTTCTTGGTAAGTAGCCTATATGGGGGTAATATACACAACCCATGGTGCATCTAATCATGTTATGTGAGCTGCTTTTGTCTATTTTCTTTGACAAATGTACACTACATTCTGTCTTTTTGTGGCTTATACCCAGAAACCCAAATCATGTTGTTGGTTTGAAAGTGATCATTGAGGTCCTTTATGTCACAAAAGAGAAACAACAGAGCCCCATGTTGCAGCGGGGGCCCATTGACCAGAGAACAATAATCAGGCTAGCACCATACATACCTCCAAGCACACCACATGTTAAATACTGTATTTTTAGCCACAGAGCTGTCAGGTTTGAGCTTTCATAGCCTTAAAAGACAACTATGAATCATGTGTATTGTTAGCAGGCTGCTATACAACATTAAATTGGCATACTGATAGCCACTGAGAGTATAACATGTGAAAAATGTTCATTGAGGCCAATTGACACCTGTAACAACAGCTATAGTTTGTTCAGTGTTTAAAGCTTACGTTACAGCTGCCTTATTGTGCACTGACAGAGAAACGTAATTGTCTATAACGCCTGACAGTTTTCAGCATGTTGTCAACAGGAGATTGTATCGCACAGCTGGAGACACTACCACATGGCTTATATGCAAAATGAATAATCGCCGAAATGGATGTTATTGATAAACTAATAATATGACTCACTTTCACCAATGACACAATTGAGCACAATCAGGGAATATAGTTTGTCTCATTTGAGCTCGCTCCATTTATAGCACACATGATCAAATTATCATTGTCAAACATGAACTGAAATATCAAGTTTACCACTACTACACTATGTATTTATGTATTTGTGTCTAATGTCACTGGGACGTATGAGTTCTGTGTTTATTTTATAGTGATTTCACAATAGTTACGTTCTGTAAATATTTGATGTTTTTGATGTCATCTCTTTTCAGATATTGTTTCTAGTTTAATTAAATGCTTATCTTTTTGCACTGGTAAATATTTTGGTTCACCCAGATCAAATTTGATACTTGGAAAACACTGTCATAACACCAGTTTTTGCTCATTAGGCCCAAAGCCAGGGTCTTGCTAAGGCATGACTCAGAGAATACAAAACAGGACAATGATAATAACGTTTTTCTCGTCAAAACTGTTCTTGGTTTGAGCTTTTTTTGGTTGATTAGTAAAAAACAGCTTTGCACAGCACTAAACTTCAGCATCTTCAATTCGTTTCACAATTGGTTCAGAGGCATGCACTGAGGAGGCGCATTTACTTTGACATACAGGTCTTCTCTGTCTGCCAGCTTCTTGACAGCACATGCCATGGGCTAATGATATACCACTTGCTGTCAAAGAGGGGCTAGTGAGGGGAAATCTGGACATCTCCAGCCTCTTGGTAATTTATAGTTTTTATATAACTTCACCAGATAACTAAATGCTAACTAATTGCTTCCTCTCAATGTTTAAACTGCAAATGTCACACAAGAAACATGGATGTAAGCTGAAAAATTACACCCACAAATGTCAAACTCATTTCAGCAACAGGCAAATCTGTGCCTCAAGGGAACTAGCCTTTAGTGTAGGAGTGACCCACTGTTGAGCATATGTTGGTTGTAGAATATATCATGCATTATGTGGGTTTTGCCTTTTCATCAGCTTTGTACAGTAGTCTATTTTGTAAAGCCCGCTCACAGACAGACCTGTACGTGTAGTTGCCAGGAGCTGAAAAGCAGATGTACATGAATTTAACGAAGGAGGATTCAATCAACGGGTTTTCTCTTCCTCATTGTGGCTTAATTTATCCTGATGTAGACATACAGAACTGTGCGAAAGGTTAAGAATGAAGTGGAAGTTTCAATGTGTTTTTATGTTGTATCACAAAAGTGTTCAAGACATTCATATTTTATCCAGCTCTAGATCATCCAGGATTCATACACGTTCCCATTGTGACATGAGCCCATTGCCGTGGCTTCTGTTGTTACTATATACTGTAGTTGTTTTTTTTTAGCTCCACAAACCTGTTCTCAACGTCAGTGTTTGTTTGAGATTAGCTTGTTGAGACAGATCGCAACAGCCTACACATCCACTGATGAAATGTTGAGAATTACCTAGAACTTCTATAAAAAGTATAATCCACATGACTGCATTTTTATATTCATTCTGAGCACTCACTTAGTGTATTGTAAACTGATGAAACTGATTTAAAGCTTTTTATCTAACATGCATGTCTTCTAACCTGCTTAAACATTAGTAGCGTACTGTACACGATCACAAAAATTTGAGAAATTGTATTTATTTTATTTTATTAGTTTATTTAACAGGGACAATGTACATTAATCAACATTTCTGTAAATGCACCAGATTTAGCCAAGCAGCTACTTTCCATCTGTAGTCCCTGGACAGATCTTAAATAGTCATCCTAAAAACAAGGT
>JAVQKC010145427.1:0-15580 GCA_036025475.1 Philypnodon macrostomus | reverse complement strand
TTCTTTCAGTCTATAGGGGGCGCTATAGAGGTAACTGCCATCATATTGGTCAGATGTGTTCAGGGCCGGGGGGTAATTAAGTGTTTCAGGTTTTAGAGTTACCGCGTTCACACGTAGGATCTGCGGACGCGGACCAACATGATTCCATAATATCGTTGTTTCGCCGATATAATGAGCTCCCTCTCTTGAAAGCAGAGATAGTAACCAACAGGATTAGAATAGATTAAAGCAGGGAGCCCAGGGGCAGCCATTCAAAAGCAGCAGATATTAAAAACACGTCTATTCAATTATTCACAAATAAGCTGTGCAACAGCTGTCATGGGCTCAAATACCCCACGTCCACAGTTAAGTTCAGACTGTCTGGTGTTGTCTGGTGGTTGGTCCTACACAGTCTGTCTGTCAGCACTGGACTATAGCAGAACTTCATCACTAAGAATATGATTACACATACATTCATAATTCATGGTAAGAGAGCGGACAATGGCGCACACGTGTGCTAATCCATACAGCAAGTCCACCTAATGAGCTGTAATTGTGGGATGAAGGATTACTGACAAAGTGGTTTCAAAGCAATAAAGTCATTTTATTTTCCTCCTGCTCTTAGGCTAATCGCTCCAGCGGTTTGCACTATTTACAGGCCACAAGCTTTTTCCGCTAACAACCTGTTTAGTGTTTGGGCTTTGCAGACACAATACAGAAACAACAGCCGTCTACACAACAGAGTGCGTGACCAACTTTAATCAGCAACATACAATAGTTCTAACGTGTTCCATTACTGTTGACAGGTGCTGAATTCTCCAGTGTTGCTTTTGTTGTGCATAATATATATAATTGTTATGCAGTCATAAGGGGCCACAAGCTAGTGTGATCATTGTGCCAGCCCCAAATCTAGATCAATTGAGTGGGAAGAAGAAGGGCAACCAGTGATGCCATGAAAATCGCTGCACCTTTAGAGGCAGATGGTTAGGTTCAACACATATTGAAAGCTTTGGTCAGTTATACTTCAGTTAGCTGTTGTCTACCCATAATGCAGGGGAAAAAAGGTGACTACTGTTTATATTAGGCAATAAAGCAGCCATGTAAAAATAACTTCTCTCATGCTTAATCCTTTGAATAACAATGAAAGCATTCCAACTATGCATAACAATTGTCCCATTGTGCTCCCCAAAATGGCCTTGTAATAACTCACTTGCTTAAATATGGATGTTTTAGTCATACATATTTCGGAGACAATGGCTTACGTAGCTACACCAGGCCAAAGAGATCATGATAGGCTATTCTTGTGTTTCCTTCCATTTAATAAATAGTCTACAGGGCCCCAATGATGACCCAGTGGGAACACTACCTGCCTCTGTCAGTGAATCAGTGTGTGTAGTGAAATTCGTACCTTATCTTGACTGATGAGTTCTTGGTAGGGGATGTGGGCGGGTAGGTAAGTGTGTAGTAGAGCACAAAACGCCAGGCCGTCGCTCCAACTGCTGCTGAAGTTAGTCACATCGATATTCTGCAAACCACAACCACAAAAAGACATGTCGCAAAAAGTGCTTATTAATATCACAACAAGCCTTAATGTGTTTATAATGTGGATGGCAGGCAGCACTAATGGCCTTCTCCCCAACATGGGCCCACATGACAATTACTGTACAATTTGATGCTACTTTATGCTGCACCAGCTCTTTGCATTACAGACAAGCAAGGTGTTTTGAATACATGGGTGCTTTCTGTTCTATATTGGGGTATCAGTAGTGACTGTTTTTTCTTTTTATCCCCCAGCCAGGCAGAGGTAGAGTAGCAAGAAATGTAAGAACAGTTTAAAACTAGGCCTACGCTGTCATACACGACAGCAAGGTGTATCTCAGTGAAACGGCCCCATACGTCTGCCACAACTGCTATTGTTAACGAGCTATTAAGAGGCCCCGCTCCCAAACCATGACAATCATGGGAAAGGTCTATTTGACTTTTTTTTTTAAGGGTCAAAAACATAGGGGGGCTATTGAGGTATTCTTTATTTGACCTCTGTAATTTGTATATGTACATTAAATATACACTAGCCCTGATCATTGTGCCAAAATTCATGTGATTTTGTTTATGTTCAGCAGGATTATTGGCTCAGTTAAAGTGCTTCAGGGTGCGGGCGAGGGTGCAGACAAACATGATTCCATAATATCGTTGTTTCGCCGATATAATTATTATGGTGTGTTTGAAGTTACAATTATCTTACATCCCACCTGAAAATTTGCCTGTCTGCATTTCAAGGACCAAAAGCATTACAAATTAAACTGCATTTGGTTGGTTTTGCCCACATTCTAAAGTAACATCACACCGGTCTGGACCGTGGGTCACTGGACATCCTAGAGCATATTAGCCTACCGCATGACACCTAATATTTTTAAAGATAAGAAAAGACAGAGGCTGTGATTCAGGAATGTGAGACCTGTCTTTTCAGTGGGATGGATGAGTAGGCAGCACTGGTCAGTATCGATGCAGCTAAGCCCAGATGCATATTTACTAAAAATAATATACATTGGACAGTGTAATGTATAAAGTTAGATCATTCCAAAGCTACTACGGTGATATGTGGCAGTTTGTCTCAATATCATTAGGTTTTTAAAATCTGGCAGGAAAACCTTTTGCTCGTTACAGTGGTTTCCATGGTTACACAAGTAGACAGTGAGAATACAAAATGTGGTGTTCTGGAGAGTTTTCGTTTAGATGTTCGGCCTATCTGAATAACTGAGTAGCCGTTTTTATAAGCATGTAATAAAGTACAGTTTAAAAATGAAAGCTTCATGTTACAGCAGCATGTTTGTGTGTCCTATTGTCTGAGCTGTGGCCCTCGGGAGCACGGAGAGCTGCTGTTTTTCATTGTATAAATTGAATCAGAGGCTGATCTATACATGAGACACCAGGCAAATGTGATTAAGCACCTGAGTGGACAAACAAACAGCACAATTTTAGGACCTCAGAACAAGAATTAAAGCCCCCAGCTCAGAGTCCAGCTCATAACCAGGGCCACGCTGTCATACCCCACAGCAAGGTGTATATCGGCAAAACGCCCTCATACATCTGCCACAACTGCTATGACACCAACGGGCACATTAATCAGACATTGTGTCACTTCTAAGAGTTTTTATATTGTTAACAAGCAATTAAGAGGCCCCGCCCCCAAACCATGGCAAACATGGGAAGGGTTGATTTGTCTTTTTTGATTTGTCTGGATGTTTGTGAAGAATGTTTTTGCCAAATTTCTCTAAATTTCTCTAAATTTCTCTAAAAATACATTCTTCTTTCAGTCTATAGTGGGCGCTTTTGAGGTAATTGCCATCATATTGGTCAGATGTGTTCAGGGCGGTGGGGTAATGCAGTGTTCCAGGTTTGAGCCTAATCGGGCAAAGTATGTGCAAGTTAGAGGCTGTAAATATACCTGACAAAAATGACCGACTTCCTGCTTGTTGCAGGGTGGGGCCATAATAATTATGTTTTTATATATTATGTCCAGAGTCCCATAGACCTCTTTGTACATTAAATATACACTAGCCTGGATCACTGTGCCAAAATTCATGAGATTTTGTTTATTGATTAATGGCTTACTTAAAGCGCTCCAGGACATTAATTTGTTAATTAATCGATTATTATTCATCGTAGAAGTACCAAAATCAATCCAGTGATATGTAACTGTCTAGAAAAGTTTTTGAGTTATTGCGTTCACAGCTTTGGGGCATTCAATAATTAATTACTTAATCAAAATTCATCATAGGAAGTACCCAAATCAATACAGTTTGGCGTCTTTATGATATGTAACTGTGTATACAATTTTAAAGTGAATCCGTTTTTGAGTTATTGCCTTCACACGTAGGATCTGCGGACGCGGACGGACGTGATTCCATAATATACACCTCGCTGTCGGGTATGACAGCATGGGCCTAGTTATGTTATGTTTTGCATGAGCCTTTTACTGCTGGCAAACAAGGTATGATTGGCCATCCTATCAATCAACAAGATTTGAAATGGTAATCTATTGACTATATGGCTTGTTATTTAACTGTTTTGATATAATGTAGAAATAAGCACTTTATAGGCCAAAGGCTGAATACTAAAGATCACATAATGTGGGTTATGTGGTAACAGAAATGGTGGTCTTTTTACTGCACCCTCCACCTAATGACAAACCCAACTGTTAATGAGAAACCTTGGCTCCTATGGGATATATCACAACTGAAGTGAGCACAGTGAACACACACGCTCTATACACAAAGACTGTGGTCAGAGAGCTGGGGAGACAAACCCACAACCTTTGAGAGGCAAATCACTGTCCAGCCAGGTCATCAATACTGCAGCTAGGCTTAAACAAGACGTATACATTGAATTGTACTCTGTGTGCTGATGATAGATGTTCAGGTGTCAGAGTGCACAACCAAACAGAGAATCAACAAGCTATTACGACTACCGGTATTATGATGGTCATATAGATACATGTCAGGCTAAATAGGTTTCATGTTCATAATATAGTACCATATTTCACATCGTAGAAGAAGTGGTTTCTCATTTGTTTCTACAGAAGAGAGTGGGTCTGGTAAGGAAAGAAAAGATAACATTCATTTGTCTTTGGTAACTATTGTAATGTACAGCATCACAGCATGAAGTTGTAAGTATTTCATACCTGCTCAAATCACATGGGTATGTGCCATTATATATTCTCTTATGTGTGAAAAACTGTTGATTTGAAAAATAGTCTCATGAGATGGTAGCTTGCCATGTCATTTAGACTTAGTAATATAATATACTGTAGTATCTTTAGCTGTAGCTTTGAAAACATTCATGATTTTGTATTTCTGGGACCATTGCCCAAACTCAATGAATTTTAATGTTTAAATGTAATTACTTCTTTTATTTACAGACCTTGGTAGTTTCAGAGAACCCTTGAGAGTTGTCAGTTATTATAAAAGGAATCATTTGTGGGAAAATTGTCTTCAAAAATTGTGTTCTAAATTGCCTTTGTTATCTTTCTTAATTCAGACAGAATACAAGTTTGTGCAAAATGAGGAAGGTAAAAACGGCTTCAACAAAAAGAAGTAGTATGGATGTAAAGCCTGACTGGTGACGCCCCAATTCAACTGACCAGTGTTCAGAGGCCCGGCTACTGCAACGTGGGTCGTGAAGCAAAGCGTGCAGTGTTTGTGGACACAGCTGGATCAGAGGCACAGCTGCTCTTTTTGAATCAGACCAAACAGGATGCTTTTTGATTGTTGAAAACTAATATAAAAGGACTCCTTAGCCTAATATGAAAGACAATGGTCAGATAATAAGAGCTGCAGTATTAAAGAGGTCGGGACAGGTGGTATAAATCACCTGGTGCTAATGGGCTCACAGTTTGATGAATGGAGAAAGTGGTCTCTGTTGTGTCTGGAGGGCAGACTTGTGCAGTCATGTCGGCTCACATTCCTTCCATAACTCCTCCTGTGTGTGACGGGAGGGGCTCCACACCAGCTGTACACCTATACGTGCACTTTGGTTTTAGTTATGATGCAACAAATACTACTTCTGCTACGACTGTTCTTATCGGTCATATTTTTGGATTTTTATTGTAATACATGTGCCTGCAGAAGTTCAAACAGCATCCGAATAGCAAAGAAAGAGAATTTAAGTGACTTTGAACATGTCATGGACTTGTCTGAGTATTGGTCATGGCTGGTTTCAGGTGGCAGATAAAGGCTATAACTCAAATAATAACTTTTGACAAATTGATACAGTTGGGCTCCAGCAACAGAAAAGTACACAGACTAACACAGAATAAAGTGATCAATAAGTGTACTATTCCTACTGCTACTCACTATACTCCCCAGTAAATCTACATGTAAATTACTTAAAGACGTATTACGTAATATCAATTATGTAAAGATTTCATGTACCACCATTCCATGCAGACAATGACAAATCAGTGAGACCGCATTGAGTGGAGCTACAGACATCCTAAAACAGGTCAATGCTGGTAGTTAGCAGTGTCCCAGTTCAGGAAAGTGCCACTGGGAGGAGGGAGGGGAGAGAGGGTCCGAGTGAATGCTAAAACAGCAGCGGCCAACAACAGCGATCTGGGAAGCCGGTTCAGAAAAGCAAACACAGCATCAAGCGACAGGAAGCGTCTCGCTCGGCACAAAAGCCAGCACTGTGGCCTTTTAGGATGTAGAGAAAGCGAGTGTGAGAGAGCGGTCCGCCAGTGGGCAGGTCTGTGTGCCTGTTTGTGTTGGACGGCCTCCAAGTGGACATCACAGCAGACCACACTATCATTAAAGGGTCACCCCCCATGTGTTGTTGGAATGGCCCCCTTGAGTTCCCTTCATGGATTGCTACAATAAATCACACTGGGCATCTTTTTACCAATGTATTCAAGCTCTCCTCTGTCCAAACCATCTCAATCTGACCTCTCCTTATCTCTAAAACACCTAAAATGAGCTGTCCCTCTAATGTACTCCTATCCTGATGCCATATCTTCATCACTCCCAAAGAGAGTCTAAATACGTATCTTATCTTATGCTCAACTTCCTCTAACTCTCCTTTCTCTCAATATCTCTCAATAGAGTCCATCTGAAAACTGAAACACATGGAAACAAGATTGTATGTAAGAGTTTAAAAGCCATAGTTAAAAAAAATACAGTATAGACACTTTGCTAGACTCTGAACAAAGTTATGCTCTCAAGAGAGAAATTTCTAGTGAGAACATTTGGTAAATAAATAGTTTACTTTAACTATGTATAGATGATATATCTACATAGACGACTTCCTGCATTCAATGACTTTTTAAGCAGATAGACATATTTGGACACTGCTGTTATGGTTAGTTAGAGGCCTGTTTACAGACACATGCTAAACTTGAACTTTGACCTCAAAATTATTATTTGTTTGGTCCAAGAGAGGGTCAGACATAAAAAAAAAGGAAAAAAAAGCAGTTCAAAGACAAGCGGTTTCTTATGCTAGAGTTAGGGTAAGTTCTAACACAGTTTTAATCAATTGCATTTTGGGAAGTGGAGTTTTTCCTATAATGGAATTTAATGTGCAGATCTTTTAAAAAGCTAATCCCCAAGGGCAAACCTAGCGGAAATAGCCTTGATGGGTATTTCATGTAGAATTCTGAAAGACCAGTATAGCTCACCACAAATGCATTTTTAACTACGGGTTTCCAAATTCCGATGTAAATTATTATATAGTGGAAATAAGGGAGAGATTCTTCATCCAATGCAGTAATGTTTTATTTACTCTTGAATTTTCACATGGAGGTGTATATTAAACAAACTGCCTGTCGCCTGAGGCCTGGACATTCTCCACAAGCTCACACTGTCAAAGCCAAAGGGAGCTTATAACAGTATGACTCTGCTGCCACACCGGACCATTACTGACAAACTGACAATGTAAATACATCACAGCACAATGCAAGGGGATGACTAATCTACTATACACTCACACTCACAGAAGCAGAACACAGTAGGACTGGGATCAAATTGACCACTGACCTGGACATTATTTACAGGACAGTATTTTATCTGACCATACACTCACCGGCCACTTTATTAGGTACATCCTGCTTGTTAACACCAATTGCTAATCAGCCAATTGCAAAGCAGAAACACAGTGCATTTAGGCATAATGGAAGATGACCTGCTTTAGACCATGAGGTATTTTAAGTCACTATGGAAGTAGTTTGGGGTGACAGTGGCGCAGTGGATAAGAGTTCGCCTAGCAACCGGTTTAAACCCGCCTGAGCACATACTGTCTTTGTGTCCCTGGGCAAGACACTTATCCCACCTATGCCTATGAATGAATGTGGTTGTGCCGTTGGTGTTTGGTGGTTGTCGGAGGGGCCATAGGCGTAGAATGGCAGCCATACAATACCACTCAAACGTCTTTGAGTGTTGAGAATAGCGTTATATAAAATTGAGGAATAATTATTATTAGTAGTATATCAAGGGAGATCAGAGAGACTGGTCTGAGCATCTCAAACTGCTGATTTACTGAGCTTTTCAGCACAACCATCTGTAGGGTTTACAGTGACTTGTGAGAAACAAATTAACTCTGACACTGATACAAAAGAGGAATACAGATCTAAATATGAGGCTGAATGGCCAAGTGAAGGTTGAAAGAGCCAATGGACTGTGTAATGAATCATATTCATCAGTGACGGATGAAAGAAAAACAGGACTGACACTCGGACCAGTGACCGTGAACCACAGGGTCACCCAGAGGCTCAGGCTGCTAGCATCAGCATGTCTTTACAAGTCAATGTGGATAATAGTTTTAAAATATTCACCCGGCTACTCTCAATTTACAGATTAAATGAACATTCATGACTGTGACCTAAAAAAGGTTCAATGAGCTTTTATTAAGCATAAAAGGAAGTTTCCTTTTATTGTGTTCACTATCAATATTTAGCTACAAAGGGAACGCGCTACCACAGTGCACAACATTTACCTACATTTACTTTCTTTGGAAAACAAAAAGGCTTTACAAAATCACCTGACCTAAATGAAATTGAGTATATATCCCTCTAATATATTCTCTACTATATGAATTATATATATATATATGATATGACTTCCTATCATAAAAGTCCACTCTTGGATGTCTGACCTCCGCTGCACATCCTGCGCTCTCTGGTCTGGTCTGTGTGGTTCCCAGACGAGGCCGGATAAGCACATTGTTCTCATTGTTGTTGAATAAACAGCTCTTTTATTTTTGTGGAGCTTCCATGGTTAATTGAGAAAAAAAGAAAGAAAAAAAAGCCACTGCAGAATCATGTCTAAATATAAAGTACAACAGAGGGGTGAACTCTAATGTCAAAGATGGAGGCATAGTCAATTATGCTAAGCAAAAGCCATGGCAGTTCAATCATTTATTTCACACCTTCCCAAAACATAACTTTATTTGTGAATCGTGTGTGAATCCAAAACCACCCTTTGTGAATGTGATATTGATTAATGGTCATTGTTCAAGATTCACCCTACTTCAGGGCCATAGTCATCCTTTGTTTTAACTAGTGTGGTAAAGTCAAGCTCTATCAAAGAAAGCTATACCTTCATTCATTTATATATTGCTGGAAAACTTTAGAAAGTCATTCAAGAAAATTGTCCACTGCTCAAAAACATCATGTTTTGACCAAACATCTGTCCCTGTGTCTTTGAGCATGCCTCAAACACAGTCCAACACGTTTCAAGTGTGTGACGTCCACTGGGCCCCTGGTGAATACTAATTTCCTGTGAGCGGACCCTTTAGCTGCTCCCTCAGGGCTGATCGGCTGTAAGGTCTTCTCTCGTTGATTTGTGTTGTTCTGACACTTAGGTTTGTTTAGCCCGTTGGCGCTCACATCCTACAGTCGGACACACATCAGCTGGTTAAGTACATGGGCTCTAGTGAGTAAACAAAACAAGGAAGGCCCCAAAGGGCTCGTCTCCACAGTGACAGCACGGCCTTCTTTGGTGATCGAGAGGCTGATCCATATTCAAACACGCCCTTTAACAAACATACACATACGTCCAATCACACATGTACCTGAACAACAACATACGTTCATCCAGTCACGGAGTCCATGATACTGGGTCTGCTCTCCATGTCTATGCAAGCACTGAAGAGACACCACTGCCTTGTAACACAACTACATTATAGCTGGACAATGAGATATTAAATCTGTTTGGTGGTCTATATAAATGAATGTTATCAATCAATTAAGCTATTCCTGGAAAAATAACCATTATAAAGCTGACGATCACACAAGAAGATGTGTTACTTAAGTATTTAACATATTTCTTAAAAGTTATAGATTTTATTCATAGTTTTTCCACATTATTTGCCCATTTACTGCACAGTTTAGTTTACCAAAAGACATTTTGTTTATTTCAGGGGCAATTTTAATATAGCAACATGGGTTTTACTTGGAAGTCAGGACTAGAGTTTGGGTCAGCACCTTGGTTATTTATAGTCAATCATTGACCACAGTTTATAAGATCTATATTTATTATTAGATAGGATTCTTGTATAGTCATTAATCAGAATTAGTTTAAAGCAGTCACAGGAGGTCAAATGTCAAACTTCAGATTCCCAACAAATTCATACATTATTGGCTTAGATAGTTCAGTTTCAACTAAAATGTGCAACTATGCTTACAGATAAAACAATATTTTCAAAACAACTTGACATTTTTATATTTTATACTTTTAGTTTCCAAGCACCTGCTTTATGGAATCAACTTCCAGCTCTTGTCAGAGAGGCAGACACAGTCTCTACATTTAAGGTTAGACTCAAAACCTATAATTGAGCTACGCTTCATTAGGAGCTAGATGCTGGGGAAGTATGATGCACAGAGCACTTTCCTTTGGCTCTTTCTATGTCTCTTCATTCTACACTTTTTACCCTTTATTATTGTCTATCTCTCTGTCTCTTCACTTCTACACTGTTCACTTTTTATTTTCTCTCTCTGTCTCTTCACTTCCACACTGTTCACTTTATTATTGTCTCTCTCTGTCTCTTCACTTCTACACTGTTCACTTTATTATTGTCTCTGTCTCTTCACTTCTACACTGTTCACTTTATTATTGTCTCTCTCTGTCTCTTCACTTCTACAATGTTCACTTTATTATTGTCTCTCTGTCTCTTCACTTCTACACTGTTCACTTTATTATTGTCTCTGTCTCTTCATTCTAAACTGTTCACTTTATTATTGTCTCTCTCTGTCTCTTCATTCTACAGTGTTCACTATATTATTGTCTCTCTGTCTCTTCATTCTACACTGTTCACTTTATTATTGTCTTTCTCTGTCTCTTTACTTCTACACTGTTCACTTTATTATTGTCTCTCTGTCTCTTCACTTCTACACTGTTCACTTTATTATTGTCTCTCTCTGTGTCTCTTCTTTTTACTATTTAACTTTTTACATTGCTATCTATCATCAGTTCATTGCTTATCACATGTTGTCCACTTCCTCTTGGGGCAGTGGATATTGTTTCAGATGCCAGGCTGCAGTTAGGTCCCAGTGATGACCTCAGCTGGCCCCATCTGTGGTGTTGTCCTCACTGATGATGGACCTCTCTTAGACCTCCCAGCTTTAGATGCCTGGCTTGCTGTTAGATTTCCCAGTGGATAGCTGGCCCCATGTGTTCTCATCTGGATCCCCCCACCCCCAACCAAACCTGCTGCATCTCCTCATTCATTTGGATCCCCCCTCTTCATCTGGATGCCCCACTTAAGCTGCTGCATCTCATTCATCTGGATCCCCCCTCTGCTGCATCCAGACACACACATTGAGCTCTCTTAGCACAATGACCTCATCTATCAGTCCTGGACACATCTATAGCCTGTCTATCCTGGAAGTGGATCCCTCTATCATGTGGTTCAAATAAAATATAAAACAATAAAAATTGAATTGGTACATACAGCTAATACAGTTTTACTTTATACCAACTAAACTAAGCAATGAACTAATGATAGATCGTTACAAAGATAAGCAAGGGTCACAGTAGCTTCACTGGTCAATCTGCTCTACCTTGATCAACAGGCTTGCAGTGACAAAAGGCTCTATGCTGACATATAGTGACCCAGATGTCCATGCCCTAGATTTCTAATTGCACCGTGGCAACAAGTCATTTCACAATACAATAGCTGCAGTTCCACCAACAACAATGGGACTATATATACTATATATAATGCATTTGTCGTAGTTTCACTCAACTGTTACTGTGGCACAGCAACAGGCAAATGAGCATGATATAAGGCTCCAAGTTCACGAGTAATTTGGGAGAAAAAAAGACCGAAGCAGACAAAGTGACCATCAATTATGTAGTGTGTAGAGTAAAATTACAAAGTACTAAAGAGCCAATTAGACTTGTTTGACCTTAGCGGAGGGGAACTGTACGGGAGAGTGTGTGTGGACATGTTGGCCATATTCAGTCTCACTAACCTTTATCTAAGAAGAACGAGACAATGAGATTTGAGACAAAAACTGCGTGAGGTTCTGTAGAGATGCCAGCAAGGCTAAGACTACAAAGTATGTGACAGATCGCTGGCTGTTGAGGCATTAGGCTTGTAATTAGTGGTTGGAAATGTAGGCCTTATTGCTGTGCATGGAGCTGACCTTTCACCAGACACTAGAAAGCACAGAACTGACATTAACCTTTTCCCACAGCTCAGCATAAGGAGAGAAAGAGACTGTTCACATACTATGCATACAAACTGGGCTGGATTTACTGTAACACATGTGGGTTCATACAACATATCAGCGCATCTTCCAATCTCCAAAAGAATTCAAGGAAGGCAGAAAGGGAATACTCAAATCCCCAATGTGCCATTTCTGGGAAAAAAAGACCATCTTTGTTTGGTTAATGCTTCTTGGTCTGCAAATTAAAACAGTGTTATCTATCTTGGCAAATACAGATTTTATTGGATTGTTTAGTCACTGAGTCAATATTATAAGGTAAATGTGGTATGTAGACAGTGATGCAGGTACAACTAGAAGCACTGAAAGACCTCCTCTAAGGAATTAACCATATCTCTCAGTGGAAATTATATTCCTGGACTTTTTATCAAAGCAGGAATCTTCTCGTTGAAAGGTAATACTCAGCCACAATGTTAGCTAAACCAGTCTACAATGATCAAGAGTTCATTAAAAGTCATTGTTCCTTTACTAACTTCTTGTGGCTAGAGTTTCTCTCTTTCTTAGAGTATCTTTGGCATTATCTAGAAATAGTACACATATCTAACAGCCAACCAAATTCAGCAAAACAAATGCTTCTTGTCATACATTAAGATGTTCAAACTATATTTTTTTCCAAAGCCAATGTTCACAGATTACATCTTACAAGGTAATATAGAAAAAAGTAGCAAATTAACATTACTTGTGTCAATAGTCTACTGCTTTTTACATGATGTGGGTATGATTTGTTGACGTCTACAATGCCCACAATAATAAATGTAATTAAACACAACAGAGCCTTGAAATCCATTAATGTAATAAGCTGGTCAAAGAAAGTTTCTGAGCTAAAGTCAAGAGGCGTTACTTCCAGGGGAGAACTGCTTGTGCCGTACACTAAAACACTAGCAGCTAAATCAGCTTAGTACATTCCTGATACATGCAAATAATGACTAAAGCCTTTGTGAGAGGGGATCACAGGTTCCACAGGTAAATCCAGCTCTTGTAAAGGTTTCTGCATGGCCAAAGTGTCCCAGGCTGAACTCACAATTGTGATTATTTAGCATTGTATGCACTGTATCCTGGGTATAACATTGTTGTGGTACTTGAGAAAAGCCTGAAAACCACCTCCAACAGATGAGCTAACTGGGACTAAAGTAAAACTCCACTAATATTGGTCAAAGTGGTAACCCGTGCAGTCTGATCTGATGTTGCTGTTGAGGCCAGGGTAGGAACTAAAGTAAAATATAATTATGACAGATTACAGATTATGTTATACAGTGTCAGATAAAGTGTTTTTTGTATTTATTTCTTTAAAATATTTTTAGGAAACTTTTTGACAGAACACTTTTAATACAGTTTTATCAGGCCTACAAAGCCTTTTTCAAAACAGTAGCTTGTGCTCATTAGTCTTTAGCATGCGCCACAATCTGCCTTGTGAGTCTCCAATCAGATAGCTCACTTTATTAAGTCAGTGGCAGTAGTGTTATCTAATCTATTCAGGTGTTTGCATCACAAAGGATGTACTACGTGGTCCATCAACAGCAGCCAAGCGCGCGTCACTGTGCAGGCAGTTTGTAGCGGTACACATCAGGTTAGAGAGTGACATTCAGTCTAGTCACACTAAAGAAATCAATACCAAATCAATATAACTGGAACTAATTTAATTTGAAATGTTCAATTAAAATGGCTAAAATGGCTGAAAATTTAGAAAATAATAAAGATACTATTATTCTTAGCTATATGTTAAAGTATATGTTAATAAAGTGTGCTAGTGAATACAGAGTGCAAGCCCGTATCCAGAAAAGGTGACTCAAAGTTCAGCGATCTGGAAAATACTATTGATTTGACAACTCATCTGATTACTCAGACTCTCTCTATATTTATTTTTAGCACATATCACCATCATTTTCTTTGTCATACTTCATCACCAGTTTACTGATGCTTAGCAGAGGTCATGACCAGGTTAATGTTGTGTACTGCACTGTAAATGTACCATGAGACATATTGCCTCACTTGCTTCAAAGACTGTGAGAATCAGGACATACTGGTACTAAACTAATGGATCATTTGATTGACAGCAGCTACCCACATGATTGTCAAGTACAAACACAAAAATATGACAAGCATAAATGACTGTATGTTTTGAGTCATTGTTTCATTTTACACTGTTGACTGACTCTCGAGCAGCTCACAGAAAAATGGAATTACTGTATATGATCTGGGTTGTCACATGCAATATAGAAATGTTGAATATTGCAATAACCATACTGGTATATATATTTAACTGTAATTATATTTTAGTTGAATGTCCCTGGATTAAAATCGTCAAAAAGTGGGGGTAAATCTAAACTCAACACTCAAGTTCAAACTACTGTATGTCTAAACCAGGTGTAAGTCTCAGACCAGAGCAGGGCTAAACCAGCACTAGATCAAAACCCAATCATCGTCAGAACCATTCTCTTTAAATCTCTAATTGGGTAATCATTTTGAGATGTCATAACATAATTGCTGTATCAATAACATATTCCATTTATTGATGATGCAATAACCCTAATTCTGTGATATATTGTGCTAGGCTGGTTGTCACATTGAATTTGAACTAAAGCATGTTAAGTGTGGGACTAAGCCTGGGGTGTGAAAGTGAACCAGGCCTGCTCAGTATCAGTGTGGGTCAATGCTCTCTGGTCTCATACCGGATAGCCCTCTGTTTTCTTCTGGCACCACTTCAATAGAGCGTTCCTCTTAGATCCTCCGTACTCCCGCGCCAGTGCAGCCAAGGGGTCTTTTCTTTCCACGCTGTCACCAGAGACCAGGGCATGCACAGTGCACACAGACAAACAAACATGTCAACAACGGAAACAGCAGTGTTGTGGTGGATTGCACATGTGCACATTCAGCATTTTATATAGCCTACTACAGTATCCACTTCTAAGATGAATGTAATCTGAAGAAAGACTTGATTGAGATTCTACCTTGTGTCTTTGTATCTTTGGCCCTCTCTAGCAATTAATCTTTTTTTTAAATCAGATTATGCACCAAAATCTCATATGAAATGTCTTCCCACTACAAAAACTCACAATTCCAGACAATTTGATTCATGCATTAATCTGAAACGCTATTACTCAAATCTATCTGGTAAAAAAAATAAAAATTGTGTAAACATGTTTGTTAAGTCCATAGGCCTCAAACTAATCTTCCAAAACTTTAGATTTAGTTTTGTTGGTGGCCTGAAGGTACAATATTATGATTTTACTAGAATTAATATCCATTTGGCTGAACAAAAGATAAAATATTAGGGTGACTTTTAACATCTGTCTAGGGGCTACAGATGAAAAATAGCCTTCTGGCTAACTCTGGCATATTGACAGAAATGTTTATTAATATGCATTGTCCCCTGTATGAATTTTTTTT